>PVKV010029246.1:0-23892 GCA_004027835.1 Alouatta palliata | reverse complement strand
GGGAAGTTCTCCTGGATAATATCCTGAAGAGTATTTTCCAGCTTGGATTCATTCTCTCCATCACATTCAGGTACACCTATCAAACGTAGATTAGGTCTTTTCACATAGTCCCACATTTCTTGGAGACTTTGTTCATTCTTTTTTACCGTTTTGTCTCTACTCTTGCCTTCTCGGTTTTTTTCATTGAGTTGATCTTCGACCTCTGATATCCTTTCTTCTGCTTGGTCGATTCGGCTGTTGAAACTTGTGCATGCTTCACAAAGTTCTTGTGTTGTGTTTTTCAGCTCCATCAATTCACTTACATTCCTCTCTAGGTTGGTTATTCTTGTTAGCATTTCGTCAAACTGGTTCTTAGTTTCTTTGTGTTGGGTTAGAACAAGTTCTTTTAGCTCACTGAAGTTTCTTATTACCCACCTTCTGAAGCCTGATTCTGTCATTTCATCACACTCATTGTCCATCCAGCCTTCTTCCTTTGCTGGTGAGGAGTTGTGATCCCTTGTAGGAGGAGAGGTGTTCTGGTTTCGGGTGTTTTCTTCCTTTTTGCGCTGGTTTCTTCCCATCTTTGTGGATTTATCTATATGTGGTCCTTGTGGTTGGTGATTTTCAGATGGGGTCTCTCACTGGATATCCAGTTTGTGGACAATGAAGTTATTTCTTTCTGTTTCTTCGTTTTCCTTCTAACAGTCTGGCCCCTCTGCTGTAGGACTGCTGAGGTCCACTCCCGGCCCTGCTTGCCTGGGGATCACCTGCAGCGGCCTCCACGCTTTCACTGGGAGCTGCAATCCTCAGCTGCTCCTAATCGGCCATCTTGGATCTCCCCTGCTCATTTGTTATAACGAAAGCATCCTTAAACCCAGGCTCTGGGTTAGGACACACCTGCTGGGAAACATTATGCTCCAGCCAAAAGTGTGTAAGGGAGAAAAGAGAAAAAAAGGCTGTCAAGTATCACGTGAGAAGGTGAGGGAGCAGGTGCACCCTTCTACTGGGTTTTAGAAGCCTTACCTGAGTTTTAGACATGTTATATGATAAAGGAAATTTGTGTTTTACAAAGATCATTTCAAAAATAAACAATTTGTTGAAGAACAGAAAATAAGACAAGGAGAGTTTCACTGAAAAATTCAAATAAAGTTTAGATTTGGAGAAGTGTAATGCATTTATCAGGAAAAAATATATATTGATTTAACAATGTCATCCACAAGGATCATCAAATGAAATAACAACGTAATTTCACAATCTTGCATCTCCATACTCCTCTGCCAAAAAAAGCTACAAAGGATAACACAATTTATGTCATGTACACAAAAACAAATAGTCTCTCCCTAGGCTTAAAAAAAAAAAAAGTTGCTTAAAAATAACTGTGCTAGTTTACATTCAAACCAAAGCTTCCATCAAGGTAGGTTTGTTTTTTAATTCCTCTCAAAATAAACACGTAGTAGAGAAAGTGGTATTTTAAACCAGAAAAAAAAAATATATGTTTTAAATCAGAGAAAATATGTTGGCAAAGTTGTTTAATAATATAGGAAGGACTTACTCAAAAACAGTACTCAAAATTAAATACATAATACAATTGTAGCCACAGTAATAATGTTTTACACACACTCACACATACACAGCTTAGTAAGCTCTCTCTTCAAAAGACTAGAAATAAATAAAACAAAACATTCATTATAGTTGTTCCTTTCCTGATGATGGAATATAAATAATTTTTTCTTGGATTTTTTCATACTTTCCCGAACTTTTCACATTTCCTGCTATGAACATATATTACTTTCAAAATAATTTGATTGCAAAAAGAAACAAATAGGAGGGAAAAACAGCAGTCAAAAGACTAACAGCTCCCTGAAAGCTTTTTAAACGAAAGTGTCAGTAACAGCATTGTCTATTTCCTCCACTACACTGCCATCCCCTGAACTGAAAATCTTGATATTATGGGAATCCCATACACAGTAATGTGAGGACATTCCCGTATTAACTTGGCAAACTCAATCAGATCCACAAAGGCAGGGTAGGTGATTCTGGCTGGACACATTCGAGCAGTGCTGGGAAGATGGAGGTGCATAGTCACAGTCTCAACACAGACAGACAAAAACCGTACGCTCCTTGCCTGAGAACCACCCAGCTTGTTCGAGTGGCTTACATTCTTTGGCCATGTGTGATGCAGTCACAGTCACATGCCCTGTTGGGTCCCATGTATCTTCATGGGTGGAGAGCAATGTTTGAAGCACATTCACACCAGCTACGAGGAGTGTGTACTCTTCTCAAAGACTCGCACGAAGGCTTCACACTAAAGAGGAACATGCTGTCAGAACAGCCACCACCATTCCCTGAGTGTTCTGTGCCTCTAGAAGGATTCAGACTCCACTTGAATTGGCAGTCTCTCCAAGTCGTGAGGAATATCCATCCAGCCCTGTGCCACGTGCTGAATTCATTTTTGTCCACGGAACAGCTGAGCCTCTTCAAGTTCCAGGAAGCAGTTAGTGGAGGGTTTCTCCCTCCAGCCCCTGCCCCCACTTCTATTTTAATGATAGACACGGACAGAAGGAAGGCAAAGCGACAAAGTCACCCCTTTGTCAAGGGAGAGAATAGCCACAATAACCCCCCTTTGCAAACCGCCTTGGTCTCCTGGCATTAATGAATCTCATTAGGATGTGCAGGTGTGTGACCTCCGACTCCCAAGATTTTGCTGTGTAAAGCTCTTAGGGAAGGTATTCCATTTACTAGAAGTGAATGCCCTAATCATCAATGTTATCCTGCCTTTTTGTTACAACCAGAGTTCAGGAAAAGCAGCAAACCTAATGGGTGCTGTCTCTCGTTGTGCTGACTCGGCTCAGCCTGGGTCAGGTGTCTGCACCCCAGCACTCCCAAAGTAAGAGCTATATAGATTAGTTCTTTCAAAGTGATTTGTTCTATTAGCTAAAATTGAAACAATCAAGCTGAATGGGGTGGAGCAAGTTATAATACCCATATTTCTGAGATAAAACTATAAGATCACTAGGTCAAAGTTGCCTGCAAGAGACAGGGAACATGAAAATCCAGTTCTTGCAAATATTCCTGGCACCAGCTTCTAGCTGCACCACTAGCTTTATAAAGAAGCACAAATGCCAGGCGTGGTGGTTCACACCTGTAATGCCAGCACTTTGGGAGACTGAGGTGGGAGGATCAGTTGAGGCCAAGAGTTCAAAACCAGTCTGGGCAACAAAGCAAGATCCTCTCTCGAATTAAAAAAAAAAAAAAAAAAAAAAAAAAAGCACAAATGTTCAACAAAACTATTCTATACAACTCATATTCTCTGTCCTTCTCATTTAGTGCTTGTCATTTACTCTCTTGACCTGCTAGCCACTCTCCCTGAGTGTGTGTCCCTCCCATGAGAATAAGATCCAGCTTTTCTATCTGTGCTTCTGTATGTACCATGACCATGTGTGCAGTGATCTTCTACATTAAATCTAAATGTAGATGAACACAAAGAACGAAATCATAAGTAGCATGGCTTCAGGAAGGAGCACAGGCTTTGGAGTCTGAAGACATGCAACAACTCACTGTATTTGCTACTCTGAGTGAAATTCACATTCCTCATCTTTAAAATGGGATAATCATCCATATCTTGCAGGACTGTTGAGATTATCAGAGGTCATGAATCTGTCACATTAAATGGTAGCTGTGCAAACTAACACAAGAACAGAAAACCAAACACCGCAAGTTCTTACTTATAAGTAGGAGTTGAACAGTGAGAACACATGGACACAGAGAGGGGAACATCACACACTGGGGCCTGTCAGGGGGTGAGGGGCTAGGGGAGGGAAAGCGTTAGGAGAAATACCTAATGTAGATGATGGGGTGATGGATGCCGCAAACCACCATGGCCCATATATACCTAAGTAACAAACCTGCATGTTCTGCACATGTACACTAGAACTTAAAGTATAAAAAAAAATGATAGCTGTGGCTATTACACTATTTTTCTCACTAGAAATAAAGCTACTTTTCCTTGGGTAAAACTTTGCATCCTGCATACACCACCACTGGTTTTTTTTTTTTTTTTTTAGTTCCTTAATTGTTTATTGTATAAGTATGATTGAAACATTAAATAAAGATTTAATAAACCCTTCATTGGGATGCTGCAGGACGTGGACACAGAAAGAAGTCTCTGCCCTCTCAGAAGTGAGAATCTAATTGCAAAACTCAGTCTAGAACAACACAGAAGCCCCAAAGCCAACAGTACCGAACTCTGCACTGTGCCCCGTAAGTGCTGGTCTATTGAGCTGAATACAGATAAGGGTGGGAGGGTGTGGTGAGTGGTGGCAACTAGAAGAGAGAATGTGGGGTTTATTCTGTGGACTCCATCATCCAGGGCCCTGGGAGACCTGGGTTTGTAGCTGTGTGGGCGGACCAAGTCCGTAAATGA
The DNA here is from genome assembly GCA_004027835.1 of Alouatta palliata. Lineage (NCBI taxonomy): Eukaryota > Metazoa > Chordata > Mammalia > Primates > Atelidae > Alouatta > Alouatta palliata. Next base: position 19,490 of record PVKV010029246.1, on the reverse strand, counting down.
AGGAGAGAATGGAGGCAGGTACTCCGTGGGCCCTGAGCGGCACACAGGTGGTCACCGAACAGCAGCAGCAGGAGTATCGTTTTCAAGAAAGGAAGATTTTAGATTTTGTAACGGGTATTTTGCCTGTTTTTTCTAGGGCAGGTGGTGGGGATTATTTTACTTATTTTAGCTCCAAGCACCATTTGGGGGATTCTTCCTGGTCAGCGGAGCTTGTTCCAAACTGTCTCCCAGGAAGAAGTTTGCCCATGAGCCTGTTCCATGTCCCTTCCTGGCACAGAACGCTGGCAGCAACAATGACAAGACCCCGAGCTGGTGTCATGAACTCTAGGGGTGAGTAATGGCGCCGTCAGGGTGGGGTTGCCCTGGCATTGTGCCTTGGGCCAGCGCAGGACCAGGAGGCTGGAAACTGGGTTCTGGCTCCATCCCTGTCATCCACCACCACATGCAAGCCCAGGATTGTCCTGGACCTGGCCGTTTCACACCCTCACAGAAGGACCAAGCTGTTCCTTGGAATATATATGACGTGATGCCCACACACTTGGGTCTGAAATAAGGGAAGAAATGGCAGCCGCAGTGGTGATGTCTGCCTTCTCCCGTTAGCCTGTGAGGCAATCCTGATGTCTCAGAGCTGGAAGGCCCTTCCAAGGCTCTGCAGATGAGGAGCTGCACCTGCTGGCTGACTGCTCACTGCCCGGTGGACAGGACGGTGGGCAGAGGAGGTGCTGTGCCAGGAGGCGCAGCCACCCCAGCAGGCTTCATGAAGTCATCAGATGTTATATTTAACCTCATCACAGTTGGGCCAGCAGCCGGTGCACCAGACATCACCGGCTCCGGGACGTTCCCCACATAACTGTGAGCACAGTTCACAGGTTGCTTTGGGTCACCATCTGGAGGCGCCAGAAAGAAGGCATCCTGGCACTGCAGAAGCAGACAGCAGCCCATCCATGTAAGAATAGGTCCATTTAGGGAGCTGTGGCCAGGCACTCCACACCCAAGAATTCCATGAAGTGAAAAAACTAAGGCTACACAGAGAAGTTTCTCACAGTCTTCTCGTTAATAAGCGAAAGAACCCGGCTGTGCGCTGGGTTCTGTCTGACGCTGATGTCATGGGGCGCTTTGCTGTCTTTCCTTTTGTTTAGTTTGTTTTTTTGTTTTTTGTTTTTTGTTTTTTGGTTTTTTTTTGAGATGAATCTCACTCTGTCACCCAGGCTGGAATGCAGTGGCATGATTTTGGCTCACTGCAACCTCCACCTCCCGGATTCAAGCGATTCTCCTGCCTCAGCCTACCAAGTAGCTGAGATTACAGGTGTCTGCTACCACACCCGGGTAATTTTTGTATTTTTAGTAGAAATGGGGTTTCACCATGTTAGTCAAGCTGGTCTCAAACTCTGACTTCAGATGATCCACCCATCTTGGCCTCCCAAAGTGCTAGGATTACAGGCGTGAGCCACCGCGCCTGGCCCTTGCTTTGCTGTGTTTTATTCATTCACCCCAACTGTTTCGCATGTTGCTATTGCCCTTAAATCCATTTTGGGATTCGGTACCCATAAGATGTCAAAACTACAGTTCCTTTGAGTGACTTTTAGTACCCAGTCTCTACCTAAACAGTTCTTCCTCAGTCGAGCTCATTCGGCCCGTGCACCCTGACTATCTAAATGCAAATACTCATCAGAAGTGTGGGAAGTGCCAGTAGATGTAAGTGCAGAGCAGCTGCATTTATTTATCTAAACTTGGAGGTGCAGAGAAGAGCTTCTGGCTACAGAGGATGGACCAAGCTTTGGAATTAAGATTGAAACAAAGATCAGGCATGGTGGCTCATGCTTTGGAAGGCCAAGGGAGGAGGATTGTTCGAGGCCAGGAGTTTGAAACCAGCCTGGGCAACATAACAAGACTCTGTCTGTAACAAAAAAAAAAAAATGTTGCCAGGTGTGCTGGTGCACACCTGTGGTCACAGCTACTCTGGCGGCTGAGGCAGGAGGATTGTTTGAGCCCATGGAGTACAAGGTTGCAACGAGCTGTGAGCATGTCACTGACTCCAGCCTGGACAAGAAATCATGGCCCTGTCTCTAAAAACAAAATAAAACTAAAATTTAAAAACAAAAAAACACATTGAAACAGGATGAGCAGGAGAGAGGGGCTGTGGGCAGAGGGCAGAACATGACTTCGGGGCTGGAGGGCAAAAGCCCGGTAGTGCTGCCATGCTGCTCAAGCTCTCTGCAGTTCACCAGGGGAGCCCACGCCCCAAGCCCTTCACCCTGTGAACCACCCCAAGAGGAGCAGGCAAGTCCAGGACCCATGGGGTCACTCACTCTCTGTGCATGGCCCACGCTGTGCACCTCCTGGACTCTCACCTTTTGGTCCCTCTTCTATATCTATTCAGACTCTGCTATTCATCAAGGACCAGTTCCTACGCTGCCTCTTCCCTGAGAAGCTCCAAGCTCCTGGCAGCTGGAATCCATTTCCCAATGCGCTATGCAGGCCCTTAGCTCCCTGAGGGAAAAGGTGCGTGCTGAGCGCTGTGGCTCCTGAAGCATCTTCCCGCCTGGTCCCTGAGACACAACAAAAGATGCAGGGAAGTCCGCAGGAAAGTCTGCAGGAGTCAACTCAACTGAACTCCGGGGCGATGGACACCGACGTACAGGAAGGACAGGTTAGAAGGTTGTTTCACTGAGCCATGAGGATCTAGCCTCATAGAAGAGAGCGTGTCTCACAAAGCCTAGTACCACGTGGGAGGCAATGGGGGGCCATGTGAGTGAGCTGGGAGCAGGACAGACCTCAGTGCATTGTCCTCCCCTGTCTAGCTACAGAGGATTCTGGGAAGGTTAAATGGATGGTGTGTAAGAAAGACATTCGGTACATTCTAATGCGCTCTGTAAATATGTGTGACACCAGAACAGAAAACCAAACACCACATGTTCTCACTCGTAAGTGAGTGTTGGACAATGAGAACACATGGACACAGGGAGGGGTACATTGCACACTGGGGCCTCTTGGGGAGTGGGGGGGCGAGGGGAGGGATAGCATTAGGAGAAATACTTAAGGTGAATGATGGGGTGATAGATGCAGCAAACCACCATGGCATGTGTATACCTATGTAACAAACCTGCACGTTCTGCACCTGTACCCCAGAACTTAAAGTACAATTTAAAAAATGTGAGCTAAATTCCTAACAAACATGAGCTGTAGAAGTACTATTTCTCCTTTCTGGTGGCTTCAGGTCATTGAGGGCTTTCTGAATCTGCACTCAGAGTTGGCTCATTTGAAGCCAAGCAATGACTCAAGGGCTGGCCCTTCATGGGGGCAGCTGGCCCTGGTGGGTAGTGCCCGGGGCTGCCCAGAGCCTCGTCCACTCCCTGTGCCTCCATCTCCCCAACTCACATGAAGGCCTGGCCTGATGGCTCATGGGCCATCTCCATATTACAAATCTGCTGTTCTAAAAACTCCAGGATGAGAACCCCAGGGTCTCAGGGCTGCCAAAAATACATAGGCAAGTGACACCAATGACTTCTGTCTTTCCTCGCTGCTCCTCTGGTTCCTCAAGCTCTGTCCAACTGTCCTAAGAACAGTGGTTACTGACCGTGTTTGTTTGTCTTGGCTGCCATAACAAAATATCACAGATGGGTAGCTTCAACAACAGAGATTGATTTTGCCTCTGTTCTGGAGGCTGGAAGTCCCTGATCAAGTTTGGTTTCTGGTGATGTCTGATGCCCTGTCTTGTAGATGGCCACCTGCTCCCTGTGGCCTTTCCTTTGGGCATGCATGGAGAGACAGTCCTGGTGTCTCTTCTTCTTATAAGGACACCAGTCCTGGAGGACGAAAGCCCTACCTTTAACTCCTCATTGAACCCTTATTACCTCCTACAGGCCCTGTCTCCAAACACAGCCACGCTGGGGGCTGGGATTTCAATGTGTGAATTGCAAGGGACACATCTCAGTCTGCAGAAGTGACCAGCCCCAGGGTGACATTTTCTCTGTGCACAGCCATCAAAGCACATCAACCAGTCCTTCTTTCCTGCCCTATGTCAATATTCCACACAGCAGTGACCGTGGCTAGGCCCCCTTCTACCACTGCTGCAAAAGAAATCCAGGCAAGCCTCCGCAATCTTTTCGGAAGACAGGAGTTTTGAGCTCAGGCTCCCTGCACAACTTGAATAAAAAGGTTCTGAAATCAAGACAGGTGTTACCCAACCAACTCCACGTTCTCACCAGGAAATCTCCCTGGTGGGGAACTGAATAGAGGAAATTGCTTGTGTTCAAGCTGAGCCTCTGAATCACAGGGCCATTGTCACACCCACTAAAATCCCTATTGTGCTTTGGACAAGAATCAGGGGGGTGCACAGCAGGGTCCTGGAAGGATTCCACCTCCACCGGGGTACTTTACCAGGTCCCAAGGGCCTCTCTGCCCACCTCCCATTGAAACACTATTAGGAGACTGGGGGACTTCCAAATTTGACTGACCCATGTTCTCAACCATATTAATCACATTAAATGGACAAACACAAACTCCAGCTCCCTCTGTGCCAGGCTCTGAGCTGGACCCTGGGGAGCCCTCAAGAAGCCCTGAAGACTTCTTGGAGGGAGAAGAAACTCACCATACCTGAGGCTTTTAAAGCATCAAACCACATAAACATTGTGTCAAAGGGAACTTACAACTAAAAGTTGATGTGGACCAGGTGCAGTGGCTCACGCCTGTATTCCCACCACTTTGGGAGGCCAAGGTGGGTGAATCACCTGAGGTCAGGAGTTCGAGACCAGCCTGACCAACATGGTAAAACCCCATCTCTACTAAGAATACAAAAAATTATCTGGGCATGGTGGCAGATGCCTGTAATCCCAGCTACTTGAGAGGCTGAAGCAGGAGAACTATTTGAACCCGGAAGGCAGAGGTTGCAGTGAGCCAAGATTGCACCATTGCACTCCAGCTTCGATGACAGTGCGAGACTCCATCTCAAAAAAGGAAAAGAGAAAAGCTGATGTGAAGGGAAGACCAGAGGGAGGGACCAGCAGGGATGGCTCCAGAAGAATGGTGAAGCTGAACCCACAGCAAGGGAAACTGCACAGAGAGAGGGAAGAAATTTCCCCAAAACAGACCTGGCAGGCACATCCTCAGCAGGCGGGAAGAGACAGAACTATGAAAAGTGTGTTCATTCCAGTGGTTGCAATTTGACCTCCTTCACATGTTGCCAGCACCTTGGAGCCTGAGGATCTGAGAAAATTGTCCATTTGCTGATCTCAACGCACACAGCAAGGTTTGGTAGGGAAAGCAGGGATGATGGAAACACAGCCGGCTCGGTGAGCATCGGCCCTGAGACCCAGCACCGGTCCCGTTCCGTTCTCTGGGCCTCCATTTCTTCACTTGTGGGATGGGGAATGAAGCCAGAAGTCCCTCCTACTGGGTGGGGTCTTTGCAAGAATCAAATGAGAAAATAGATGTGACAGAAGGGTGGGACCTCAGGTGCTCTGTGGCTGCAGGGCTGGCACCACAGAGCACAGTGACAGCAGCGGAAGAAACAGCAGCAAGTGCACGGTCCGTCAAAGCCCTGGCTCTGCAGCTAGAGAGAGCCCTGTATTCTCACCTCAGCTCGGCCAGTTACTGGCTTGGAGAGGTCACTTTACTGCTGTGTACCTGTTTCCTCGGCTCATTAAAAAGAGACAGCTCCCTATACTTCCTAGGATTAAATGAGGCAATGCTTGTAAAGCCCCTAAAACGTGCTCGGAAGAGGGTCATTTGTCCCATTAACAGGAGCTATTGTTACTAGTATGGTGGTTTTTATTATTATTGAGAGGGACCAGTGATTTTTCATGCTCAGAAGCCAAGGCACACATTCAAAGGAAGGAATTCAGGGAGTGTGGCTTGAGCACGGGATTACAGGGCGACTCACTCTTCCCTCCTCTGCTTCTCGCTCTGCTGGGCACCCTGGTCTCCTTGATCCTCCAGGTCTTCCCTGTGTTGTTCCCTCTGCCTGGAAACTGCTCCTGTCTGTGAGCCGTGGCCAATTTCTGCTCATTCTTCTGAGGTGTCACCCACCCAGGATGCCTGTGTGAGTGTCTAAACCTCACCATTCCTGACGCACCTGCGTTCAGTTCTCTGTTCCCTCTCCAGATGGTAAGCTCTGTGAGAGCAGGTGTATTAGTCAGGGTTCCCCAGAAAGGCAGGACAAATAGGATGGGGAAAGAGAGAGGAAAAAGAGAGAGAGAGAGAAGGGTTTTAAGAAATTATCTCATATGGTTTGGAGGCTGGCAAGATATGCAAGACAGGCCCAGGGAAGTGCTGACGTCACAGCTTGAGTCTAAAGGCATTCTGGGGGCAGAACTCCTTCTTCCTCTGGACACCTCAGGGTATTTTTCTCTTAAAGTCTTCAACTGATTTGGTGAGGCCCACCCACACTGTGGAGGGTCATCTGTTTTCCTCGAAGTCTACCAATCTAAACGTTAATCTTACCTCAAAATACCTTCACTGCAGCATCTGGACTAGCATTTGGCCAAGCATCTGGGTGAGATGGCTCAGTCATGTTGACACATGAAATTAACCCTTGCAGCAGGGGCTGGCCCTCCCTTCTTAACCTCTGTCACTATCACTGAGCAGAGGACCTAACACTTAGCAGGTGCTCAATAAACATTTGTCAGATAAATAAATGAACAGATGGATGGACTAGTGGTTCCATATAATCACTTAGAGAGAAGCTATTATATGTCAGAGATAATCTGTATTAAAAATCCATGTTTAACTGGTTTGGCACAAAACAAATGGACTTTTGGAATAAAGCAGTGTTCTATTTCGAGTCTTCCTCTTTGGACCCCAGAGGTCAGCAGCATCCACAGTCCAGGCCAGCTGCTCCTCCCAGGCCTGGCTCACACCCATTACAGAGAACACCACTCTCTGGAGGCCAGGAGAGGAAAGGGCAGGAGACACTCGACTCGTGCCAAGAAACTCGCCCCTGCTCTTCTGCCTCAGGAAACAGCCAAGGCTGAAAGGAAGCCCCTGCAGGTGTCTGTTCCAGGGGCTTCTGTGTTTATTAGTATTCCCATGAACTGGGAAAACAGTGGTGCAAAGTAAGCTACTCAGTGTATTACAAGTTGTTTGGAAAACACACTTATAAATGTCTGATCAGATAATTTACATGAATCTGCCTCAGATACAAAGTGACCCTGAGCTGGGCTGCTGTGGCCTATTTCCAGTTAGGCTCCTTTCCTCTTGTCACCCCTTAAACATTATGTGGGATAAAGCTTGAGATCATAGAAGCTCATCCTCTAGGGAATGCGATGTTTGCTCCAAGAGACAATTCAGATCAGAGGACTGCAAAATTGATGGACTGGAAGGAACATGAAGATCATCTCAACACCTGCACATGAAGCAGAGGCCCAGGAAGGCCAAGTGCTGGGCTCAAAGCCACAGTGCAAAGTCATTTCAGAGCCAGAACCCAGGTCCAGTTCTCCTGGCCCTGTTGCTCAGGAAAGTTACAGGCTGGGTGGACTCACGAAAGTCACCAGTTAGACTATAATTCGCAAAGATAGAAAAATGCCTTCTGGTCTAAAATTCAAGTCACAGTTTAGACCAGAGATAAAGTCCATGATTTCTGCCTTGCTAAAACCAGTATTTATGGCATTTGAGTGAGCAGTAAATTACTAGTTGCAAGCAAAAAACGTGCTTTCTCCATGTTCACAAACATATCATCACCTCCAATACTACATCACTATTATACAGTATATGGCCAATTAGCCTGTTATATTTGGGGTAATTTAATCAACTGTCTAATATATATTCTACCAACCCATGTATGTGACTCATAATTACAGTGTACTGACTCAAATAACTTCATATTAATGGGCCACAAACCACTTTAAAATGAATACCAGTCTTACCTCATATATACATTTTTATTTTATAAATGTGTGATTGTAGGATGAGATCTAAATATGCAAAAATACATTTACCTACTAGAAAATTCCAATGACATTTGGTTTCAGAATGATGAGGAAAAACTCCAAGACCTACAGAAGACAAAATAATATATCCATTCCAAAGCACCATTCATCCAACTCATGGAGACAACATTTTCTTCAGTATCTCTTAAGATACTGGGTTTCAAAAATTCAATGTCCTAACGTATAAAAATCATGCCCACACATGTGGGCAATCAGAGCCTTTTTGGAGGGTCTGTCAGGTAGGCAAGCACATGACTCTGAGGTCACCCTTGAACTACAAGACGATGTCTATGGAGCTCAGAAGAAGTTGCCTTTTCTTTTATTGACACAGGTATGTTATATCAAAGGACAATATTTTCTCAACCCTTCAAGAGGGACTTGCCGGGCAGGCTCTTTTTTGTGTGGGATGAGGTTAAGTGAGCGATGCCTTGGATAAGGAGTGTTCTGTACCCCGTAGCTCTCGCCTGGGGAAGTCGTTTTCAGCGCAGACTTACTCATCATCTTCCTTTTCCTCCTGTGCTGGGAGGACACTGAGTTGGTTCAGGAAAACCTTGGACTGTGAAAGGACAGTTGCCTAGAGTTTCAGCCTCCCCTAGTACCCCCTGCCATCCCACCTCACCAAGCGGATGAATTCTTCCTCTCTTCATTATAGCATTGACAACAGTTTCTGCTAAATGCTTCCTCTGTCAGAGCAATTTTCCTTGGTACTGTCAACTGGCTAACCATTCCATCCCCTTTTCTAGCCCAACCCTTTTGATTGTTTTTTAATTAGTTTAGTTGACCAAAAAAAAAACAACAAGAATTTTAGCTGCTTTGGCATAAGGTAGCCTTCACTGTGATTGCCACAAGCCCAACTGAGGTGCAAAGAGGTGTAGAGACAGCATTTCCTGCGTCAGTTAACTACCTCCAGTATTTGCAGGATCACCTTCCCATCATTGCAGAGCATAAAGGGAGAAAAACCCAGTCTTCTTCACCTGCTGGAATCCCCAACAAACTCCATGACTCAGCCAAAGATAACCATCAATGTTTCTAAGAGGGAATTCCTTTCCTGCTTTTCTCAGGGAATGTATGTATTTCTGAATCCTGAGTCCTAAGAAAAATAAGTTTTGAAAACAGGAAAACTGGAATAACTATTATAAAGTTCCTACAAGAAATAGAGTTAGCAATCAAGACATTACTGGTTCGATGGAAGCCAGTGATTCAAGTTAAAAGCAAGAGAGTAAATGTCTTATACAGAGTCCAACGTTAGGGTCAATCTTTCTGGAAATCAGGACAGGGCAAAGAACTGAGAAGCAGGGTAATCTAATTAGTTGGTTTTGCTTGTAGCTGTTACTGTAATGGTGTGTTCTGGTCCTGTCTGCTGCTAATGGTGTGTCATTGTTACAAATAAAATAAATATTAATACCTTTATACACAGAGTATACTTTACACAAATCCTATGAGTGTTGCAAGAAATGACAAGTTTTGGAAGCAAAATAAATCCTTAAATTGGCAACACTGACATGATTCTGTGCAGTTCTGTTAGCCATGCCGGGATATCCAAGTTTTACATTATTGGAAGAATACACATGATATTCTCTAGCGCTTTTCAGTGTTTGAATATTTACTAGAGGCTACAGTTCTTTGTAAATACTTCAGTAGAAGAAATGCAAACTGAAAACATCAATGTACAATACTTCTACATGAAATCAGAAACTGATGTAAAATGCAAATTAGCAAAAGTAATAGGGCTTTCAAAGGCAAAACCAAAACCAGGGTCAGTAGATAAAATAGTTTCACTGTTAAAATAGGAAACAAGCAACATGTCCCCTAATAACCAAATTGAGGGTACTTTTGGATGCACATTTATAATTTGACCAACTCCATATGAAATACAAAAAACTTGTCTGCATCTTGAATATTTGTTACAAAACCATTGCACATGGCAGTTGATTCTTTGAGTGTTTTAAATGTTATTTTTAAAAATGACAACTTTTAGATATTAAATATTTTGATAATGTCTTTCTACTTTTTATTTTTCTTTCTACTTTTAAATACTTTTTATTTGGTGTATATTTTGTATTAAAGTTCTCTTAATGTTTTCTATTATCAAATGGTTCTATCAAAAAGAGATCACTTGTAGTTATCAAAATATTCATCTTGCCAGCAATACATTACTTCATAATAATAATCCATACATTTGCTATTATATATTTTGTTTGGACAAAGTTTCTGAAACTTTTATTATAGCCCTATTAAAAATGATTTACTATTTATTAGTATGATCACTCATAATTAATTTTAAATACTTATATAAAATATTACTAAAAAATAAAGACTAACTTACAATTTTAGGAATTCCAGCTTCCCATTCTCAAGTCCTAAATATTAATATTTGTTGGGAGTTTGAAAACACTACACACAGTGGTGCTTACGTAGATTTTGGCAGACAGAAAGTACAAGTTTCGCCAAGTAACACTATCCAGCATTGTAATAAATGCTAATATGAAAAGGCACGCAAACTTAATAAGGTTTATAAAATGAAAGCCACATTGCTTTGATGATATAACATAAAGGTAACATGTCTCTTCCAACTTGTAGCACTTATTTACAGCTAACATTTATTTCACTTAGAGACGTGTGGAGGAGTTAATCTCTATAAATGGTAATTATTATTATTTAAGTAGAAACTTAAATCCTTTGAAATTGAGGTTCTAAACTAAAATGCATTCTTTAAATCATTTTACACATCTCATCCCTTGATATTGGTGGTGAGAAAAAAGAATGAAAACAAAGAAATAGAAAAGAGACAATTCTTATATAATCTCACAGAAAAATAGATTTCCTTGAAAACAGTTTTTGGAGAGAAGCCTTGGGTCTGAGATAATTCAATAAAATAAACATCCTCTGAGCTATTCCTAATTTATCTTTACTTGATGGTGGTTGCAGATTGGATTCTCCAGGAGGCAGATGCCCAGATGGAGGTTGAGAGTTGATGTGCTTTGTTTGAGAACGACACCTATTAAGAAAGAAAGGGAGGATGCAGGATTAGACAGGGGAGCTGGCAGAGAGCAACGACAAATGGTGAAACAAAGCCTCTGCCAGGGAGATCCAGGGCTAGGGTTGTCTTTAAGGAGTCCAATGTGGGGCAGAGTTGGCTCATTCTTGTTACCCCCACTTTGCAGGGGCAACGGGTAGGGCCGCCCTGAGAACAGCATGACTCAGCAAAGCTGAGGCAAACCTCCAAGCAGCTGCAGCTGGGCTGTGAGCTAAGCATACTCTATGCCTCAGGAAGCACGTCCTTTTCGTTCGTTCTTAATTTTTTTTTTTTTTTTAATTGAGATCTTGCTCTGTCACATGCTAGAGCACAATCATGGCTCACTGCACCCTCAACCTCTGGAGCTCAAGTAATCCTCCCACCTCAGCCTCCTAAGTAGCTGGGACTATAATTGTAAATCACCACGCCCAGCTAATCTTAAAATTTAGCTAACTCACTTTGTTACCCAGTCTGGTCCTGAACTCCTGGGCTGAAGCAAGTCTCCCAAAGTACTGAGACTATAGGTGTGAGCCACCATGCCTAGCCAGCAAGTCCATTCTTTAAAGGGAATTTGAACAGCCCATCTCTGCATCTGCCATACAGTAAATACGACCAAAAAGGCAAAAACAAAAAAAATCAACGAATGTTGGCAAAATCTCCCCGAAGCCCCAACAAACTGTCACACAGTCCTTTTGTTTAAAAGAGTAATTTACCTAATAGATGGAGTGGGTGCTTCCAACATGAGGTCAGAGGCATAGCAAAAAATATAACCCAGTATTAAGTCATTCATAAAAATTCAAAAACTCTCTCAGGGGTCTCATATGCTGCCTTGTGAACAGCAGAACCTCAGTAACCACTTCAGAAGGTTCTCTAACAAGTACAATGTATATCGAAACTTTTAGGAATTAGAACTACTTTTGATATGTGTGTCATAATAAAATAGCAATAAATTGAACTATAAATTATATTCTGGGATATTGACTCATTCCAATATACTTAAATTTCTTACTAAACCAGAAAAGTAATGTTGGCACTAGATTACTGGCATTAATTGGTGTGCAGCAAATGAAACTACATATTTTCTCCATCTCTTCCTGAGGTCATCTTATATTTGCAAAGGCTCACAATGAGATAATAGGCCAGATTTGTAAAAAGTACTCTCCATTTTGGCCCAGGCAATTAAACAGAAACAAAAAAAACTGCCCCCACAATTGCCTAATTGCAGGTGCAATCAATAGCTGGCGGGTGCAATTAGACAGGAATCCTCATTCAGAACCTGTAAGTGACAGATTAGTCAATTATTCAATAGTAGACACAATGATTTTCACATGTAACTTTGTATTCAAAACTATTCATAGACTTTAAAATTGATAAATAATGGGAAAGACTCCTGGAAAAAAAAAAAGTCTTTCCCAAACTAATTCTCTATCATTACAAAAGAAGAGGCTGATTTGATTCTTGACCTCACCTGTGAACTTGAGTCAACAAAAGAGAGGAGTCCAAGCCCTGGCTTAACTCAAATTTCTTAAGAACCCTTTGAAGAATGAGAAATTCCGGATCATTTTAGACTGGGCCTCTCCTCACCTAAGCAGACCTTTAACACTCTTCTGTCAAAGTGCATGACATTGGAGTCAATCCAAAACTTGCCCTTTATGAATCATTTATTCAGCAAAAATCATTAAGAGCTATCTCTGTATCAGGGACTGAGATGAGTGATAGGATGTGATCTCTGCCAAGAGGTAATGAGATGCAATAATTGAAGAGATGTGAGGGCAGAGACAGAAGAGAAGGAACCCCACCCTGCCTGCAGTAGACTGGGCACACTCCATGGGGTAGCAGCGGGCACTGGACAGAGTCAACCAACAGGCTTCAAAGCAAAGGGATATATATTTATGTCGGAGTATAATCACCTGTCAATCATCAGGGATAAAATGCCATCTAATAATAGCACATTCCATTTCACAAATTACTTTAAAATGAATAATTCTTCTTTAAAAGATGATTATACTACATTGGTTAGGGTAAACATTTTTTTATTGTACTTTAGGTTCTGGGGTACATGTGCCAACCATGCAGGATTGTTGCATAGGTACATACATGGCAAGGTAGATTGCTGCCTTCATATCCCCATCACCTATATCTGGCATTTCTCCTCTCATCATCCCTTCCCACCCCCTGCTGTCCCTTCCCTAGCCCCCTCAACTGACCACAGTGTGTGATGCTCCCCTTCCTGTGTCCATGTGTTCTAATTGTTCGACGCTCACCTAAGAGTGATAACATGTGTTGTTTGGTTTTCTGTTCTTGTGTCAGTTTGCTGAGAATAATGGTTTCCAGATTCATCCATATCCTTATTTTATCAAGTATAAAAACACTAAGTACTATAAGTAAAAGACAAAGATCATCAGCCTGAATTTACAAAAAGCACAATACAATTGTATGCTGCTTATAAGAAACATACATGTGTATAAAAAAACAGAAAATTTCAAATAAACAAATGGAAAAACATATACCATGTAAACACTAATTTTAAAAAAGCCATTCTGATCACAGAAATACTAAATGGAGGGTACATTTCATTATGACAGCAGGATCGATCCAACAGGAAGATATAACAACCCTAAATGTGAACACGTATAGTAATATAACCTCAAAATATATAAATTTAAGAACTGGCAGAACTAAAGGCAAAATAAATAAATTTGCAATCACAGAGACAGTGAAACACACCCCCTCCAGTAACTGACGAAACAAGCAGCCATAAATATCAGTAGAGACACTGGAAATGTGAACAATACAAAAACATGTGATGTAATTAGCATGCATAGAACAGTACGCCCAACAACTAAAAATACACATTCTTTTCAAGTGCACTTATTCTAGGGCTATCTATGTCCCACTACTAAGACATGATGCATTTGGGATCTCTGACTGTCCCAAGCATTCAGTGAGGTCTATTGACTTTGGATAGACAGAACTTGAACATCTCCTAAGCCTATGTCAGCTCTAGGAATCACGTATTTTACCTCTTCCCAGTCCTTCTTGCCTGGCATCATGGAATTTCATACTCTGCATGTTCACTTTAGTGATCAACAAGGGAACCTAGGGAAAACCAGTACAGATCTCTGGCTCTCTTTCCCTACATGGCTCCTTCTGGTACCATGTCCCAACAGTTCCAGCACCTCCACCTCCCTGAGCTCTGGTCTCTGTCTTCTCAGCTCAGCAGCACCACCATTCTCTGCTTGGAATCCTCTCCCTACACTGAGGTTGAGAAGATGCTTCTGGGCCAGAATCCAGGGCTGTTGGTTGACCTCATTTGTTTCCGTAACCTGCAGTCTGTTCTCCAGTTGTTTCATAGAATTGACTCCATTTTCTACTTGTTTATAGCAGGATAATAAGTTTGGATCCCCTTACTCCATTATGGCTGCCTGGGTTTTTTAATCCCTTTAAAATCTTGTATTGATTATTGATATGTGTGGGTTCACTAAACAATTTCAATAGAAGTATTTTTGCCCAGTTTCACCATCCTAGTACTGTTCATTTTTTATATTGCTGAGAATATACTTCATCTTCATGATGCCATATACAGATCAACTCACAAAGTCATTAGGCTATGAAGGACAGAAATGTCAGAATCTTGCAGTAGTTGAATTCAGCTAAAAGGGTACTTAAAAGGTCTAGTCCAACGCCTCATTTTAAAAAGTGAAGTAGTAGAAACTGACTAATTGTTCACTGAATTTGTTTCCCCTTCTTCCTGGCCAAAACTAGAATGCATTTACCAGCCTGACGTGCAATTAAGTATGGCCATGTGATTCACTGCAGCCAGTGAAATGTGAACAGATCCCACATATCTTCAACTCTTTTCTCATCTGCCAGCTGGATTACTGAATGACCATGTGGAAGACTGGAGTGACCAGAACACCCAACTGGCCTCTCTGCAAACAGGCAGCCTATCTACTTTTAAAGTGTGAAAGCACTGGGAGTTAGCAGCTAGTTACCTTCATAGAGGCATAAGTGGGAACTGACACCCAGGAAGGGAAAATGACAGAGTTCATCAGGCTAACATTTTTTTCGCATCCAAACTATTTCCATATTGATGTGTTGTAAATAATTTTTCAGTATCTACAATAGTGCCTTCTTTTTTCCTTTTCCTTTTTTTTTTGAGATGGAGTCTTGCTCTGTCACTGAGGCTGGAGTGCAGTGGTGCAATCTCGGCTCACTGCAACCTTCACCTTCCAGGTTCAAAGGATTCTCGTGCCTCAGCCTTCCAAGTAGCGGGGACTACAGGCATGTCATGCCCAGCTAATTTTTGTATTTTTGGTAAAGACAGGGTTTCAACGTGTTGACCAGGCTCCTAACCTCAGGTAATCCACCCACCTTGGCCTCCCAAAGTGCTAGGATTACAGGCATGAGCCACCACACCTAGCCAATAGTGCCTTCTTAATGTAGCTTTTTGTTTTTTATATACTGTAAATGCCACTAGAATATGATGAAGGGAAAAAGACTCATTCCACTTCCCATACGCCCAAAAATAGCAGGGCCAATCAGTAAATACCTTCATAAGATTTACCCTAAGCATATCTGGCCAAGCACATGAAAGGGAAAAAGATCTTCAGAAATTGTAATTTGTAGTAGGCTGGGGGACATTTTTAGTTGTAGATGTTTGCCCAGTAATTTTTGAAGAAGGGTAAATTATGAAGCTAAGCAAGTAATTAAGTACACTTTCATGTAAAGATTTAAATATCCATAGGTAATACTCTGTGCAGAACCCACAGATGCCAAAAGCAGGCTGTCTGTACCAGATAAGGACTTGGTCATGTAACTTAGCCTCTGTGCAGCTATCAATTGGTTGCCCTTCAGCTCCAAATCTACCTTTCTTTGACCTGCTTTGTAATACTCTGAGACTCGGCGTTGCCCTCTGAATAATGGGAGATGATACTGACACTTGCTTTCTCTATGTCAAAGAATTCCTAGAGGATCAAATGAAGCTGAGCACCAGCGCACCTCATATAGCATCAACAATCCACCTCTGCGTTATTATCATCAGCCCACTCACCCGACCATGGAGAACTAGTTCATGTCAATACTTCTCTCACAAGAGGGAATTTCTGTCCTGGAAACATGTCAGCCCTGATGACATGCAGTCATATGGAAATAGGAAGCTAACAAGCATTTCTCCTCTCTCCAGTCAAAGCAGCTGTTTCTATGCCCTTCTGCTTTTGCTCCTGCCCCCAATGCTGTAAGTCATGTGGAAATTCCACCGTGGTGTCAGTTCCACACTGGGAAGAATGAGAGGAAGGAAGGAAACTCTTCCTCAGGCCCCTCTGACAGCTGTGGGGTTCCAGTGGTCATCAGGGGCTGAAATGTTTCCATGTTTAGGGGATGTAGGATGGTTTTTTCTCCCTTCTCTTTTATTGAAATAAGCTCTCAAGTCCTGTCATGAAAAGGTAAAGCTTTACAGGTAAAGACCTGTAAGACAGGGCTTGAGAGCAGCACCATTTCTGAGGCTATTTATACATCCACAGCGCCCAAGGGTCGGATGTGGCCACGAGTATAAAGCTAAACAATCGAACTCTGACAAGGCTGACTGATCGCTTTCCCCAGATTAGTTATTTTCAAGGCAAAGCAGTGCAGGTGCATGGCTTCCTGCGACTGGAATGACTTGCCCAGTGAAGACGACATGGTTCTCCGACACAGCCAGTACAGTACAGAGAAAGTCTCTAACCACAAGCTGACCAGGCTGGCGGCTTGTGGCCCTGGAATCCCAGGCTCCCTGCCAAACCCCAGATTCACAGACCCCACGCAAAAAACAGGTGTGAGGCCGTGAGGGTGGTGAAATGGCCTCTATTGTTTTTATAACAATCTCTTCTCATTTTCTATACTGCAGCTTTCATTCAGTCCATTAAATGCAATTTCCTGGCATCACCCAAGCTTGAAAGGCCAGATCAAAAGTACAGAGTGTCCCAGCTGTGTGGGACTCGTTCAGACCTAACATTAACCACAGCCCTTGCGAATGATTTATTCCAGTGGAGACATGGAGACACCCTGTGTGCTTCCTCTCTGTGGGATTGGCTTTATTGTTCTCCCGGCACTCCAATTGTGCAACCATTTCCTTCATGCGCTCCTCTCTCCTACAACAAAACAATTTTGCCCCTGCTTTGATTTTACACCTGTAGGACACATAAATGGGGAGGACCTTGTGGGGCTGGCAGATCCCATAGTGCTCCCACAGACAGACAGACAGACCGCCTGCCTCTGTGAAGAAAGTCCCTTTCATCCTCCTGTTTTTGGAAACACAGTAACTAGAAGCTGAATTCTGTGCCAATGATCAATCAGATTTTAAGATTGTGTTTAAGGAACCTAAAAAAGAAGACACAATGTGCTTGGTACACAGTAGGTGATAAATAAATAGCAACAGAGTCAAAGTAATGGGAATAGGGAGTTTGCAGTGGCTCATGCCTATAACCCCAGCACTTTGAGAGACTGAGGTGGGTGAATTTCTTGAGCCCAGGAGTTTGAGACTAGCCTGGGCAATATAGTGAGACATCATCTCTACACAAAATTTAAAAATTAGCCAGGCCTGGTGGTGCATGCCTATAGTACTATCTACTTGGGAGGCTGAGGCTGGAAGATCACTTGAGCCAGGAGGGTGAAAGTTGCAGTGAGCAGAGATCACACCACCACACTCCAACCTGGGAGACAGAGTGAGACTCCGTCTCAAAACAAACAACAAAAAAAAAAAAAAAAGAAAGAAAGAAAAAAAAAAGTAACAGGGGTAGGAGGAGCATGGGGTCTGAAGCAAGGACCCTGAGTGTGGCTCCAGCATTAGGCAATGGCCTCCAGCTTCGTTAGAACTCAGAATCAGTGTTCATTCATCCAAGTTCGTAATCACACTCATCTTTAACACTATCTTACACCCATAAAGAGGTGGAAGAGGAAAAAGCACTGGCCCAAGAGCCCAAGTCTAGAGTCCTGTTACTTTTCCTCCTTAACCAGCTCAAGTCATCTACTGGCTCTGGTCTCTGTCTGTTAAGATCAGGAAGGATAACTCTGACCTCCTATAAAGCTTCCCAAGGGTTGTGGCAAGAACTAAATGAGACCAGGTTTTAAAAAAAAAAAAAAGTTTCAGGAAAGGTAAAAACAGTAAGTACATGGAAAGGTTGTTTTTATCTATTAAATAAGATAACTAAAAAGTGTAATAGGCTCTTTTGGCAAAATCTGAATTAGCTACAGAATCAGAGCTCTCCATGAAGGCAATTGCTCTTCCCCTTCAAACACTTGCGTGTGGCTATTTCAGCAATATGGTCCTCGTGTGTGGCTACTTCCCTATGACAAAGTCAAACACTCGTAGGTAGAACTGCTTCATAAGTAGCCTGTTTCCATTTTAGTTTTCCTTGAAGGAAATCAAACCATTTTACCCATATTTTGAAATGGGCGCTGTAGGGCAGGCAGACTGAGGTGGGAGAAATTTGAATCTGTAGAGTCTCCAGTGATGTAGCCAGTACTTCTCTTTCTTTCTTTCCTTTTTTTTTTTTTTTTTGCTCTTGTTGCCCAGGATGATGGAGTGCAATGGTGTGATCTCAGTTCACTGCAACTTCCGCCTCCTGGATTCAAGCGATTCTCCTGCCTCAGCCTCCTGCGTAGCTGAGATTACAGGCATCCGCCACCATGCCAGGCTAATTTTTGTATATTCAATAGAGACAGGGTTTCACCATGTTGACCAGGCTGATCTTGAACTCCTGACCTCAGGTGTGATCCACCCATCTCGGCCTCCCAAAGTGCTGGGATTACAGCCATGAGCCACCGTGCCTAGCCCCTCTTTCTAGGCCTTTTCTGGATCTAGGAGAAAAACTGAGTCTGACATGTTTAAAAGCCTGAAAAGAAACAGTGCCTACTCTCTCTGAGGGCTGCTACCTGAGAGGCTTTATCTACATACCAAGGTCACCTTTGCCAGCCAGGCCTCTTCCTTTTCCCTCCCACAACCTGTCGCACCACTAAATCCTAATTTATCACCATAACCTGTTTTGGGCCATGCTCTGAGCCTCGTTCTTTCTGTAACCTCAAGATAGTGTAGAAGCTTCTGTACCTCTTCTGGGCTTGGGGCTTCGTTCTGAAGATTCCCGTGTATGCATGTGACATAAATGTGTATGCATTTTCTTCTGTTACTCAATCTGCCTGATGAAAGTTATTTTTCAGCAAACCTTTAGTGGGGCAACCCTTAGGCCCCACACCCCCCTGGAATTTTCTACCTCCAGAATCAGGTAAACTGCATCCTCCTCCTCCAGTCTGCCTCTTTAGTAACAACGAAAGCTTACCAAGATTTACAGCTGCCAAGAAACCTCTGAATCTCTATGGAGATTCTTGAAGACCTCACTATCAGCAGAACCCACAGGAATGGGTTTATAATGGTAGGACGACAGGCAGTAGGGCTGATATTTCGGATAAATGAACTGCCCTCTCTTCGTTCATGCTCTCAGCAACACACTCCTCCTCCAAGAGCTCTGAATACAGACTCATTTCAGGAGAAACTTCGGGTTTTGCTACTGTCATCT
>PVKV010029245.1:0-23894 GCA_004027835.1 Alouatta palliata | reverse complement strand
ATCTCACACTGGGGTCTGTCAGGGGGGAAAAAAGGGGAGGGACAGCAGGGGGTGGGGAGTTGGGGAGGGATAGCATGGGGAGAAATAACAGATACAGGTGATGGGGAGGAAGGCAGCAAATCACACTGCCATGTGTGTACCTATGTAACAATCTTGCATGTTCTTCACATGTACCCCCAAACCTAAAATGCAATAAAAATAAAAAAAATAAAAAAAAATGACAATTTCTTTGGTCTTGCAACTAGATAATCACTTGCCTTTTAATATTTAAGAAAATTATTAATACTTATGAGCATAAATGCATTTGAGAAATTCAATTAAGTCTATGTTTATCTAGGAAGTATAATTTTCTTTTAATTTCATATTATAATGCAGTAATTAATTCTCCATATGTGAATTATAATTTACTGCCATTTATATGGCATTTTTCTGATAAACACAAATCTGTTAGTACAGTCACATAAGGATGCTTTCAAGGTGAAATCAGTAGTCAGTAGTCTGTGAGAAGATTAAATTTCTGTTATATTTTGGATGGACTTCTTGTTTTGTTATGTTCAATAGGTATCTGAAATACATATAATATAAAGGGTGTTGCCACTGTGTGATTCAAAAAATTTTTAATGATGTGACCGAAGCAAAGTTATTGGACAGCAATTGACCAAAGGCCACAAGAAGAAAATGGAAATATACTCTTGTAAAGTACTTATACTACTCATGAAGTAGTAGAGTATCACTTGAAGATAGATTATAAGAAGTTAAAGAAGTATATTGTAAACTCTAAAGCATCTGCACGCATACACACAAGTAAAATAAATAACTGGATATCTCTATGATAAAAATAAGACCTTTTTCTTTGCCTCTCACCATATACAAAATTCACTAAAAATTTATCATAGGTCTAAAAATAGATTTTTTAAGATGTAACAATACCAAAATACCCCACAACCTATAAGAGCTCAACAATTTAGACATTTTAAAAATTAGAAAAATCCCTTTATTCTTCTAAGAAAACTGTTACAAAAAAAAAAAAATTTAGAACAGGATATTTTTTTTTTTTTTGAGACAGTTTCACTCTTGTTGCCCAGACTGGAGTGCAATGGTGTGATCTTGGCTCACCACAACCGCCACTTCCTGGGTTCAAGTGATTGTCCTACCTCAGCCTCCCAAGTAGCTGGGATTACAGGCATGCACCATCATGCCCGGCTAATATTTTTGTAGTTTTAGTAGAGACGAGGTGTCTCCATGTTGTTCAGGCTGATCTTGAACTTCCAACCTCAGGTGATCTGCCCACCTCGGCCTCCCAAAGTGCTGCACCCGGCCAGGAGAAATATTTTTAAAAAACATACCTCACAAAGGACATATATTTGGACTACCTAAAGAACGTCTACAACTCAGTTATAAGACAATCTAATTAAAAATAGGTTAAATATTTTAACAGACACTTAATCAGAAAAGATATGCAAATGGGAAATAAGCTCTTGGAATGATGTTCAATGACATTAGTCATTAAGGAAATGCAAATTAAAACTGCAAGTAGAGAATACTGTACTCTAACTTAAGTGACTTAAATGTAAAACCTTGACTATAGTAAGAGTTAGCAATGATGTGAATCATCAGGAACACTTCTGTAAAGCTGGTGAGAATGTAAAATACTACCAACACTTTGGAAAAATATGTGGCATTTTCTTAAAAGTTTGCATATTCACCTATCGAAAGTCACCCAAGAAAAATTAAATGCTGAACCTTTTAAGATAATATTTTGCTTTGATATCAATGGGAAACCAAGTGTCAAAAAATAATAATCAAGTTAAAAATCTGTATTTTGGATTTTATATCATGTGTAGAAGTGAAAGATTGCACAACACTAACACAACTACTTGGAGAGGAGTAAATGGTATTATACTCCTCCGAGTTTCTTACTTTGTATGTGAAATGATATAATAAGAACGTAAGTTATACTGAAATAAGATGAGGATGCCTACTGTAATCACTAAAGCAACCATAAAAAATAAAATGAAGAGCTGTAGCTAAAAACTAATGAAGGAGTTACACTGAATTTAAGATGACCTGAATAAATAAAGGGATATAATATTTTCATGCAAAGGAAAATATAATAATTTTAAGATGTCATTCTTCCTAATTTTTTCAGTAGATTCAACCTACTTCCTCCAAAATTTCTGCAGCCTCCTTCTTTTATAAATTGATAATATGATTCTAAAGTTTACATAGAAATGAAAATAGTCTGAAATAGCCAGAAAAAAAATGTTGCATTATGAAGTGCAAAGTTTGATGACTTAACACCATCTAATTTCAATATACCTATGAAGCTACTGAAATGGGAGTTCCCTTATCCTCCCCCACTGCTCAAACCCCTAGGAGCATGCAAATGGGCAGGTCATGGGGAGCATTTTCAGGGTTCAACTCCATGGCAATGTTTAGAGTTGAGTGCTTACAGCTCCCGAAGCCCAAGTGGACATGTGTTATAGTGTGCTTTTTCGGCTTTGCCATTTGCAGACAGCTTGTATTAATCAACTCAATTAGAACCTCTGCCTTACTGCAAGGACAAAGGGCTTTCTGTATCCTGGGTTCTTGCCATAGTGTCCTGGAAAAATTGGATCACATGTGGGCTCGGAGGATGAGTGCAAGGTTTTATTGAATGGTGGAGGTAGCTCTCAGTGAGATGGATGGGGAACCAGAAGGAGAATGGAGTGGGAAGGTGGTCTTCTCCTGGAGTTGGGCTGCCCAGTGGCTGGACTCTCCTCCAACGGCCCTGGCGGAATTCCCCTTGGTGTCTGTGTCCTTCTGCCATCGCTGGTCTGCCAGTGTCTGCTGGTATCTGTCGGTGTGTTCTTCTGCTCCTCTTGACATCCAGCCACTTGTGTGTGTGCCCACTAGGGTTTCAGGTTTTTATGGGCACAGGATGGAGGCATAGTGGGCCAAAAGGTAACTTTTTGGGTGCAAAAACAGAAATGCCTGTCTTCATTTAGGTCTGTGGGCACAGGTCTGAGGTTGTAGCCCTCGTCAGGGACCCTCCCTTCTCTACCCAGCACTTTCTTGACCTCCTCCCTTATCACTACAATAATTAGGACATTGTGGGACTGGCATAAATGTAGACATGAGAACTAAAGGAAAATAATAGAATGTCAGAAATAATTGCATACATATATTATTAACTGATTTCAAATTCCATTCAATGGGTAAAGAAAATGTGTCACAACAAATTGTGCTGCAAGAAGATATCTGCATGAAAAATAAAAGAACTCTACCTTCTAATATGTACCAAAAATTATTTAGATGTTTATTATTATTTATGCACCTAAATATACCAATCTAATATTTTAATGATTTTAGATTAGAATATAGGAAAAAAATTTCAAATTTAAGATATAAGAATGGAGATTAAACACATTAAAAAGTTCTTAGTACTATTATTCATCTGGGCAATGCAAACTGAAAGTACAATCAGGTACCACAACTCACATCCTAGAATTTTGAAAGTTAAAAAGTCTAAACAAGACAAGGGTGCTCACTCTCACTACACTTATTCAGCATAGTACTGAAATTCCTTGCCATGGCAATGAGGTAAGAAAAGACATACAGATTAGAAATGGTAAAATATATATTTTTATTTACAGATGACACAACTCTATTTAAAAAATTTCCATGTAAATTACAAAAACAAAACAAACCAAAAACCTCCTAGAACTAATAAGAGAGTTAATCAAGGTCTCAGGATACAAGATCAATACACAGAAATTTATCTGATTTCTATTTTCTAGCAATGAACATGTGAAAACCAAAATTGAAAGTATGATATAATTTACAATTGATAAAAAAAGATATACTTTGTTATAAATCTAAAAGTAATATAGGAATGATAGGCTATAAATAACAAAATGCTGATGAAAGAACTAGAAGACCTAAATAAATGGAGATACATAGCATGTCCATGGAATGAAAGACTTAACACAACAAAGATGATAATTTTCCTCAAATTGATATATAGATTTAATGCAATGCCTATTAAAATTCTATCAAGAGTTTGGGTAGATACTGACAAGCTTAAACTAAAATTTATATAAAAAGGCAAAATAGCTAGCATTGCTAAAACAGTTTTCTAAAAGAAGAATAAGATTGGATGAATCATTCTACCTGATGCTAATATTGTCAAGAGAGTGTGTTATTGACTGAGAGACAGATACACAGATCAATGCAACAGAATTGAGAGCCCAGAACCAGACCCACACAAATACCTCAGCTGATTTTTGATGAAGCTATAAAAACAATTCAGTGGAGGAAAGGCAGTCTTTTCAACAAATGCTTGTGGAGTAATAGACAAAATATAAACTTCAGCCTAAAGCTCCCACACTATACACAAATTATTTGAAAATAGGTTATGTACAACTATAAAACATTTAGAAGAATCCTTAGAAGAAGATATTTGGAACTGGAGGGCAGGTGATGAATTCTTTTTTTTTTTTTTTTTTGAGACAGAGTCTCACTCCGTCACCAGGAGCCAGGCTGGAGTGCAGTGGCGCGACCTCGGCTCACTGCAACCTCTGCCGCCCGAGTTCAAGCAATTCTCCTGCCTCAGTCTCCCGAGTAGCCAGGACGACAGGCGCGCGTGACCACGCCCAGCTAATTTTTTTGTATTTTTAGTAGAGACGGGGTTTCATCGTGTTGACCAGGATGGTCTCGATCTCTTGACCTCGTGATCCGCCCGCCTCGGCCTCCCAAAGTGCTGGGATTACAGGCGTGAGCCACCGCGCCCGGTCAGGTGATGAATTCTTACATCTCACACGAAAGCATGATCCTTCAATAAGAAAAATGATAAATTTCACTTTATCAAAATTTAAAAGTTTTGCTTTGAGAAAGGCTCTGTTAGGAGAATAAAAAGGCAAGCTCCAGACTTGTGAGAAATATAACACACAACAAAGGACCTATTTCTAGAATAAATAAATGATGCTCAAAATTAAAGAATAAAAAGTGGATCTAGTAACAGAAATACCATTCGACCCAGCAATCTCATTACTGGGTATATACCCAAAGATTATAAATCATTCTATTATAAAGACACATGCACATGTATGTTCATTGCAGCACTGTTTACAATACGGAAGACTTGGAACCAACCCAAATGCCTATAAATGATAGACTGGATAAAGAAAATGTGGCACATATACACTGTGGAATACTATGCAGCCATAAAAAAGGATGAGTTCATGTCGTTTGCAGGAACATGGACGAATCTGGAAACCATCATTCTCAGCAAACTGACACAAAAACAGAAAACCAAACACCCCATGTTCTCACCCATAAGTGGGTATTGAACGAGGAGAACACATGGAAACAGAGAGGGAAACATCACACACTGGGGCCTGCTGTGGAGGTGGGAGGGCTAGAGGAGGGATAGCAGGGGGCGGGGAGATTGGGGAGGGATAATATTAGGAGAAATACCTAATGTAGGTGACGGGAGGATGGATGCAGCAAACCACCATGGCATGTGTATACCTATGTAACAGTCCTTCACTATCTTCACATGTACCCCAGAACTTAAAGTATAATTTACAAAATACCCCAAAAGATCGAATTAGAAAATACACAAAAGATGTGAAGAGACATTTGACTAAAGAGGTACATGGAATGCAAATAAGCATGTGAAAACATGTTAAACATCACCTATTAAAACAGCTGAACTAAAGCAAATTAGTGGTTAATAGCAAATGCTGTTAAGAATGGAGAGAAACAGATAACTCATACATTGCTGGTAGGAATGTACAGTTGATACAACAACTCTTGAAAACAGTTTGGCAGTTTCTTATAAAAATAAACATGTCATCACCATACAAACCAGCAATTGCATTCTTGAGCATTTGTGAAAATTCACATTCACACAGAAACCTGTACATGAATTTTCACAGCACCTCTATTTATAATAGATAAAAACTGGAAACAATCCAGAAGTCCTTCTAAAGTTGAATGATTAAATGAATTTTGGTATATTATTTCATAGAGTATTATTCAACAATAAAAGGAAACAAACTATTGATATATGCATCAACTTGGATGACTCTCAAGAGTATTATGCTTAGTAAAAAAAAAAAAAAAAAAAAAAAGACAGTCTCAAAAGGTCACCTAATGTATAATTCCATTGATACACTATGTTCAAAATAATAATGTAGAGATTGACAATACATTAGTGATGACAGAGCACACAGACAAGACAGGGGTGTTGGTGCAACTAAAAAGGGATAGCACTGGAGTATTCCTTTTGTGGTGATGCAGCAGTTCTGTATTTTGATTGTGGTGGTCATTAGAAGTGGGATATAATTGTATAGAACTACTTACAAATCCCCTGACCCCTGCCACACATACACAGGTGCATATACACGGACAAATTCAAATGAACGCATGTAGAAACTGGTGAAAATTGAGTAAGGTTTGTAGTCTACTCTGCAGAATTGTAGGAATGTCCATTTCCAAATTATACTACAGTAACATATCACCATTTGGGGAAGCTAAGTGAAAAAAGTTGACAGCACTCTACACACTCTTTCTGCAACTTTCTGTGAATTTATAAGTATTTAAAAATGAAAAATGAAAGGAAAAGAGACTGAGAAAAATTATTAGAAAGGACATGGAGTAAATGAAACTCAAATCTTTGGAATAAAGTATTGGTAGTTCCTAAAAATATTAAATAATCAACTACCTGTGACTCAGCAGTTGTCCAAGATAAATGAAAACGCATATATACAAAAACGACTTTTACAATAATGTTTAAAGCAGCCTTGTTCAAGATAGCTCAAAACTACAAATAATCCAAATGTCCACTAACAGGAAAATGAATAACCAAATTGTGAAGTAGTCGTATATTGGAATACTATTCAACAATAAAGAGAAATTAACTACTGACACATACAACGACATGGATTAATCTCCAAAATATGTTGAGAATAAAAAGCCAGACACAGTGGAGCACAAACTTTGTAATTCCATTTATATGAAATTTGAAGGCAAACAAAACTAATCTATAGTGGAAAAAAAATCAGACAATGACTGCTCCTGGGTGGGAAGTTTTAATTTTAAGGGGACATAGGGAAATTTCAAGGAAATGGAAATATTCTTTATCATCTTTTGGTTGATGGTTACATGAATGAATGTTCCAGAAACTCAATGAACTGTGTAATTAGGATCTGTGCATGTTAATATATCAAACATAAACCTTAATAATAGAAAAGTAAAAGAAAAAAGTGGTAGTTCAAAGTAAATGTGGTAACGCTGAAAATGCTTTTTTATTTTAATTTTAGGTGGAATAAAACCAGAATGCACATTTTTAAAATCTAGTGTGCTTACAAAAATGTTAGCAAAAAGTAAAGAAAACATGCATAAAATAACTAAAAGGAAATATGTCAAACTATTAACAAGGGGTTGGCCCATGGCTATTATTCCCCATCTTTCTGTGGCTCCAGAATTTTTTAATGACTATATATTATTATGAACATTAAAGCACATTTAAAAATAAATATGTTTCAAAAGAAAAATACAGAAATTAACTTTGATTCAGGGTAAGAATTTTCATACAAATCATTCTCAATCAAAACACAATCATACAAGAAATAGATAAACATTTGACTTATGTTGTATGATACCTTCTTAAATGCTTTATCGAGTGACCAGAACTCAATCAACAGGATGTAAGCAGAAAGCAATTTTATTTGTTTTTTCCATTGCCCCTTAAAACCTGCCCTGGGATTTTATTTTTTTCCTACCTCTGGCTAAAAACTCACCCATACATATCCTAGAGTTTTTCTGTTCCTCTTAAGTCATAAGCAAATACTTCCTTTGTTTAAACATTAAAGAGTCTAATCCAATGTAATGGTTACATTACTTTAGTTCAGTACAGCATAATAGTCAAAACTCTTAAGTTATTTAATTTAAATCTTTTCCCTTTTTCTAGCTGGAATCTAAACCAAACAAAAAGCCCAGAATTGGTGGAGTTGGAAGGATAACACAGTAGGTCACTTCTCTCTTTTCTAATCCATTTCTTTCCTTCTTATTATCCAAAGGTTCTGGCTTCTACAAAGCTTTAGTAAGAGGGAAACATGAGGTGTATAAAGGTTAAACTAGCATGTTTGTCTTCTGAACATGGAGAATGTAATATTATTTGTTCTTTCATTTGAGAGGTTCTTTACGAAGTTTTCATACCAAGGACCACCACAATGTGGATATTTTAATGAGAAAATGTCTCTTCTTTAACTGACTTCTTAAAATCTTCTCCTTTATCTCACGAGTTTTGGGATTCATCACAATAGCAGAGTCAGATTGTCACACCATTGTCCCTTTTGAGATCCACCGAGTTGTTTTCTATAAAGAAGTCAGCATTTGCTTCTTAAAAACATGCACCTTTGCCCCACTTTCTGTGAAAGTTCAGCCTGCTGTAAACAGAGCCCTCTATCTGCCCTACGCCAATAGTGTTAGCTAGTCTTTTTGCATTTAGCTTTCTCAGGCAAGTGTAAATCTATGTTTCACAAATCACATAAACACGTTTTCATAAAACTTTCCCAATAATACCCTTGAAGCCTCATTCTATAACTCATTTCAGATAAGACTCAAAGCAAGTAGAAGTTCTCTTGTTCCCCATTACAGAGCATGCACAAAAAATTCAACTCTCTCTAAAGATAGATTAATCCACTATTCATTTTCACATCAAGTATTAAATACTCACCAAGTGGGTGAATAAATAATATTGACAGAACAAGTTTTATAATCCCATAGCATGTCTGGCTTCAGAGCTACCATATCTAGTCAAGAAACTTGGCTTGTGCATTAAAGGCATCAACCAGAGAGGGTGTTTGTCTCACCAAGCCCTGTGCTAACTACTGCGACTCAGCTGGGTGGGTGGCCTTCTCTGTGCTCATACGGCACACTATGCATTCTTCTCATCCTGTCACTACCACAATACCAACTGGGGGTTCATTTGTTTCTCTTCCTTTCTAGGTAAGAAGCCACTTGATAGCAGAGTCTGTCTTTTCTCTGTATTCATAGGGCCTGACATAATGCTTGCCACTTCATTAGATAATCAATAAGTGGTTGCTAAATAAATGAATGAACCTATCTTCAACTTATAATCTAATGAAAAAATAGGCCCTAGTGCTTTGTTCTAATACTTCATCCATTTTTGGATCGTTGCTTTACTATTTGACATCTTTGGTGCACTGACAACATAGCAAGGGCTTTCAAGATAGAGTTAAAACATGGCCCCAGAGGAGGAGGCATACAAACTAATTGAGATCATTTTGTTATAAACAGCAGAACAAATATAAATTTCAGGTTGGTCACAATTATTGCATTAAGAAAAGCTTTAAAATGATTTCCACAGAGTTAATTAAGAATATCTCTTGTTATCTAGGCTCTTAATTGGTGTATACTGTTTTCTTAGTGAGAAACTTCAGGAGAGGCTCAGCAAATACTGAATAAATTATCATATGTTAAGCAAAAATGTGTAAATATTCTTAAGTGAACAGGCTGATGGTAAAGGCAGTTAAAAAGGAACATGGACTTTGCAATGGAATCTTTAAGAAAAGCTCAGAGACCCTTTCCAGGTCTTATGATTTGCTGAGCACAGATGGCTACATATAAGGCCTAACACTAACAAAAAATAGATTATTTCCTTCTCAATATGTAAGAGCCACATAATTAAAATTTTACAGATTTGTAGTGAAACATGATAATAGAGATTACAAAAACGGTTTTCTATATAAATTTTACATTTAATTATCCTATAAATAGAATACCATAATAAGCATAATATTTAATTTTTTTTACCTTGTTAAAAGAAAAACTTTAGAGAAATTAAATTTAACAAAGTTTAATTGAGTGAAGAACAATTTGCAAATTGGGCACCTCCTCAACTCCCTTCCCTGGCACCCAATCCAGAGTATGTTCAGAGAGACTCTGGTGCTGTCCACATGGACATAGGGGATTTATAAACAGCAAAAGAAAAGTAAAGAAAATGGAAGTGAGGTACAGAAACAGCTGTATTGGTTACAGCTTGGCCTTTGCCTTATTTGAGCATGGTTTGAACAGTTGGCCACCTGTGACTGGCCAAAATTCAGCTATTAGTACAAGAGTAGCTTTCAGTCTGTTTACACATCCAGTTAAGTTACAGTTTACTATGTGTGGAGAAACCTTCAATCCAAACTTAAAATATGTAAGGAGGCAGATTGCTCAATTTAATAACCTGAAAATGACAGACCCTATAATTAGTACTTAATATTTTTTTCTTTTTGCAAGACATTCAAATAAGGGTTTGCTTGAATTTGAGTAGTGTTAATAATTTTTCTTTAGTGGAGGGCAGTAAAATGTCCACATATCACCACATCATCATCATAAAATAATGCAACACATTATTTTGACAAAATAAAAAATATCAAGGTAAATATATTTTTATAGGCACAATATTATCTTTTTGTACATTAGTAACAAGGAGAAGTCCAGGGACTTCTGGTTCCCATAGGATAAATTCAGCTAACAACATCCGAATTTTTACATATATCATCTGAAAACCATGCAGATAAACAAGAAGAGCCAACTGAATTATCCATACCCCATGTCTACAATTTAACCAAGATACAGAGACTAGAACAAAATTTAAAGTACTTGCAAGTGTGAATGAACATTCCAAACCAGTACAACCATTTCCAGAGCCCAAGCCAAAGTAGAAAAGCAGACAGAGCATGTGAAAAACAAGAGAAAGAAGCAGGGAGCTATGACAGGTAGAACCAGTAATATATCACTTCCAGAAAAAGAGGGATCCTCTTTGAGGGAGAAAATGCTTAGAAAAATTTGAAAACTGGTAGATCACAAAGCAGGATAGCAATGAATTGCAAGAAATGGGCATAGAAGTGTGCACAGCTGGAAGTAGCAGACTTTAGAAAACACCATATCTGGAAAAGTGAATGACAAATTGTAAGATGGGTGCATCACTTGAATGCTTGGCAGAGAGAAATAAATAAATATCTCAGCAAATGAATAGAATTTTTAGAACTAAATGGAAGCTAAAGAAGTGAAAAGAAAAAAACGATACTAGACATTTTTTAAAGCCATATTTCACTGATGGACTTTACAGCAGAATGGAGGTAGCAAAAGAAAGAATCAGTGAACTTGAAGTTAGGTAAGTAGAAATTACAAAATCTTAAGAACGGGAGGGAAAGGATATTTTTAAAATGAACACAAATGACCCAGATTAGTCAACATAGTATGAAAGGAGAACAAAGTCAGAGGATTTCACGAATATAAAACTCACAGAAGATGTCATAGGAAAAAAATCTAGATATCTTTGGGTATGGTGGTAAGTTTTTAGATACAACAACAAAGAATATTCATAAATGAAATAATTGATAAACTGGCCTTCACTGAAATTAAAAACTCTGCTCTGAGGCAGACACTGTCAACAGAATAAAAAGGTAAGACACAATGTAGGAGAAAATATTTGCAGAAGACATATCTGATAAGGGACTGTTATCCAAAATACACAAAAATCTCTTAAAAGTCAACAATAAGAAAATAAACAACCTGATTAAGAAGATGGGCCCGAGGCTACACAGACATCTCACCAAAGAAGATATACAGATAACAAACAAACATATAAAAATTGCAAATTAAAACAACTATATGACACCACTATAGACTCATTAAAATGACCAAAATTCAAAACACTGACACCACCAAATACTGGTGAGCATGTGGAGAAACAGGAACTTTCATTCATTGCTGGTGGGAATGAAAAATGGTACAACCACTTTGGAAAACAGTTTGGCAGTTTCTTACAAAGCTACAAAACTAAACATCCTCTTAACATGTGATCTAGCAATCATGCTCTTTGGTATTTACCCAAAGGATATGAAAAGTTATGTTAACACAAAAACCGGCACAGGGATGTTTATAGTAGTTTTGTTCATAGTTAGCAGAACTTGGAAGTGTTCAAGATATTCTTTGGTAGATGAATAGTTAAAATAAACTTTGATACATCTAGACAATGGAGTAGTATTGAGTGCTAAAAATAAGTGAGCTATCAAGACATGAAAAGACATGAAGGAAATTTAAATGCATAATGCTATGTGAAAAAGCCTAAAAAGCTCACTTTTATATGATTTCAATTATATGACATCCTGGAAAAGGGAAAAGTATGAAGATAGTAAAAAAATTAGTGGTTACCAGGGGTTTCAGGGAAGGGAATGAATAAGTGAAGCACAGAGGATTTTTAGGACAGTAAAACTGCTTTGTATGATACCACTATATAATGTTGAATACCTGTCATTATACCTTTGCCCAAACTGATAGAAGGTACACTAATGTAAACTATTCACTTTGGGTAATAATGATTTGTTAATGTAGGGCCATGAACTGTAACAAGTGTATTCCTCTGGTGCAGGATATTAAGAGTGAGTATATTGCTTATTGTATATGTATGTGTGTATATATATATGTATACATATGACTTTCTATATATTGTAATGTTTCAGTATCTTAAAACTCTTTCCCACTCAGGAAAGCTTGACCCTTCTTGGGCTAGCTAATTCTTAAGAGCTAGCAAAAGATTCATCCTGGAATATGCCTTCTATACGCAAACTAACCAATCTAGAGTCATACCTCCTCTATCTGGACCAGGAAGCAATCTTCCTCTGCTTTAATCATTTCAGGGCCAGGTAACAGGCAACCAGATATATTCAGCTACCCCTATAGATTAGAGCTTCCCCAAATGTTTCAAACTAGCCAACCCCAAACTGTTTACTCTGACAATCAGATATCATCTCACTCCAGTTAAAATGGCTTATATCTAAAAGATAGGCAATAACAAATGTTGGTGAGAATGTGGAGGAAAGGAA
This sequence comes from Alouatta palliata, assembly GCA_004027835.1. NCBI lineage: Eukaryota > Metazoa > Chordata > Mammalia > Primates > Atelidae > Alouatta > Alouatta palliata. The sequence continues at coordinate 11,007 of PVKV010029245.1, read as the reverse complement.
ACACTTGTGAACTGTTGGTGGGAATGTAAATTAGACAACCACTACGGAGAACAGTTTGGAGCTTTGTCAAAAATCTTAAAAAAGAGCTACAATATGATCCAGCAATTCAATGCTGGGTATACACCCAAAAGAAAGGAAATCCATATATTGAAGAGATATCTGCATTACCATGTTTGTTGCAGCACTGTTGACAATATCCAAGATTTGGAAACAACCTTAGTATCCATCAGCAGATAAATGGATATAGAAAATCTGGCCAGGCACAGTGGCTCATGCATGTAATCCTAGCATATCGGGAGGCCAAGGCAGACAGATTTCTTGAGCCTAGGAGTTTGAGAACAGCCTGGGCAATATGGAAAAAACCCATCTCTACAAAAAACACAAACATTTGCCAGGCATGGTGGCACACACATGTGATCCCAGCAACTCAGCAGGCTAAGGTGGGAGGATCACTTGAGCCTGGGAGGTTGAGGCTGCAGTAATGTGTAATTGCACCACTGCACTCCAGCCTGGGTGACAGAGTGAGATCCTGTCTCAAAATAAATAAATAAATAAATAAATAAATAAATAAATAAAATTACTAAAGGAGTACAGTTGAATTATTTGTAACATAAAAGATAAATGCTTGAGGGGATGGATATCCCATTTTCCATGATGTGCTTATTTCACATTGCATGTTTGTATCAAAACATGTCATGTACCCCGTGAATATCTATACACCTATGTACCCACAGAAATAAAAAATTAGAAATAATAAAAAAGTGATCTCAGTAGCTACAAAGAAAATTAAATATCTAGGAATTAACTTTGGAGAACAGTTTGGAGGTTTCTCAAGAAACTAAAAATAGAGCTACCAGATTATCCAGCAATTCCACTGCTGGGTATATGCTCACAAGAAAGAAAATCAGTGTATCAAAGAAACCCCCATATTTGTTGCAGCACTGAAAACAATAGCCCAGATTTGGAAGCAACCTTGGTGTCCATCAACAGATGAATGGATAAAGAAAAAAATTATGGTACACATACACAATGGAGTACTATTTAGCCATGAAAAAGAAAAAAAGATTCAGTCATTTGCAACAACATGGATGGGACTGGAGGTCGTTATGTCAAGTGAAATAAGTCTGGCACTCAAAGGCAAACTTTGAATGTTTTCACTTATTTGTGGGAGCTAAAAATTAAAACAAACTCATGGAGATAGAGAATAAGAAGGATGGTTGCTAGAGGCTGGAAGGGGTAGCAGGAGGGTTGGAGGGAAGTAGGATTGTTAATGGGTTAAAAATAAAAACAAAATAAAATTTAGAATCTGCTAGCACAACAGAGTGACTACAGTCAATAATAACTTAATTATGTATTTTAAAATAACTAAAACAGTATAATTGGATTGTTTGTAACACAAAGTATACATGGTTGAGGGGATGAATATCCCATTTTCCATGATGTGATTATTACAACTTGCATGCCTGTGTCAAAGTATCTCATGTACCCAACAAATATATACACTTACTATGTACTTATAAAAACTAAAAATAAAAAAATATTTTTTAAATAAAAAATTTTTTAAAAGAAATATTGGACCTTTTAGTAGGTTTATTGTAAGTGGTGACATTAGAGAATAATTTTGCAAGTGAGAAAATGTATTTAAGTTTTGGGGATCCAGATTTCTCACTGTATAAGTATAGACTAGAAAAATGGTATTTGGAATTCTTCCCTACTTCTATAGAGAAAAATATATACCTATAATTTATCAAAAGGTATATACTTAACAAAGGAAGACAGATAAGCATATATATCTGCTGTCTGTTATTTTCATTCTTTTTATATTAACTTTTTATATTCTTTAAATTAAATATCTGGACTTGCACAGATTTAATATTGTCACAGATTTCGCAGGATTTAATTATTTATGATTTCTATTTTCTTTTTTATGTTCAAATGGTCACAAGCTAGCTAGTTCAAGTCATTTTAATTTGTGACTTTTACCCTTTACCACTACCATAGAAACATTTAAATCACTCTTTCTGGAATAAGAAAGATGCGCAGGACCATGTTTGTTTTTCCATTATTCAAGGCACAGAATCAGCAACTTTCCTCATTCCTTTTTGTGGAAAACTGTATTTCAGACCAACATTTGGTTACTAACTTGCAAGTGAGATGATTCCAGACTTGTACTGGTAGTGAGTAGGGTGACAACATAGCAGGCAACTGTAGTGTCAGAGATGGAAAAGATCTTATTGTGGAAGTTGTGAATTCCCATTTATGGTTCTATTTTGATCTAATGTAATCCCAGGCCTTCAAATTTTATTTCTATATAAAAAATAAATTATTTATTCTAGTACTTGTTCAGATTTCAGCCCTTTACCTAAACTATAATTATATCCCTTTCTTGTTAAAATTTCTTTTGCTCATTTATCACAATTTTGTGATGCTTTATTGACACATTTCTAGATGTATTATTATATACCTATATTATATTGACTTTCTAATAATACCTTTATTTTCTGATTTTGTTTGTACAGGTTTATAACAAAATCCTTGCATTCCTCATTGTAGCAGGCAGGGTCCCAGCAGAAAATAATCATAGTCAAATAGGGAATTAAGGAGATTTGTTTTGTTTTTTTTTTTTTTTTTTAGACTTTAAGTTCCGTGATACATGTGTAGAATGACAGGTTTGTTACGTAGGTATACATGTGCCATGGTGGTTTGCTGCACCCATCAACTGGTCATCTACATTAGGTATGACTTTTTCTATTTTTCTAGGATTAGGACTAGAACTACTTCTAAAGCCTACTAATTTGTTTTTTCCTCTCACTGTTGCTCTGCTTAAATCAGCCAATATTATATTATAACCTGCTCATGCGTTTCATCTGATCATTATGTAAAGGTCAAACTCCTTAGCTTGGTATTAATGATCTTTTGTGATCTATTCCCAATTTGCCTTTATAGCATCATTCTCAGCACTCCTTCCTATTAATCTTATACTCTCATTACCTGAAGTATTTTAGCTCTCAATGCACAACATTTTTTATGACAACCATTTATTGATTACCTGTAATATTCCAGACCCTGAAGTAGGTTCTATGTATAAAAAGATGGATAAGGCTATGCCCATGCCCTCAATAATATTCTTTAATCATAGTATTTCTACTCTCTGTAATATATTTCCCATTTGTCAGTCTGAAAATCTCTTGTCATTCATCTGGCCTGAGCTGAAACATGGCTTCTCTGTGAAGCCTTTCCTGATAAAACCAATTAGAGATAGTCGCTCCCTCTTCAGCGTCCCCTACTACCTTGTGCACATTTTTCTTATAATACTTACTGCCCTACTAATTTTATTTACTTATATGTCTTGCTCTCTGACTAGAGTCTAAGTTGTATTAGCATATTTTGCAATTATTTTTATCCCTAGTGCTTAGTAGCAATGTCAAAATGTTTGTTAAATGAAAGAATGAATGATAAAATCAGTGAGTTAGAGTAAAATAGCTAAGGCAAGAGAACAGGAAAGCAGAGAAGAGAAAAGGAAAAATAGAAAAAGACTCCACAACACTCAGTTTGAAAGTGTTTTGGGGCCATAGTATTTTTGAATTGAGACAAAAGGCAGGAAACTAAGGTGTTTGTTTTGTAATGTTCAAATAATTCATACTAGGCAGTTATCTTTATAATGGATTTCATTTCAAGGGCTATATTTTGTAGCTATGTCTTAATTAATGGAAAGTGATTCCATGTGTCAACAACTGGAAAGCCTACAAGGTGACCTCATTACAGTCAAAGAGAAGGGTCATGTATAGCACTGTTCACATGTACAATCTTATCTAGGAGGAGCCCAAGCTATAAACCATATTTACCAACACTGATTTTTAGGAAATAGCTTATCCAGTGCTATTACTTATAGTGTCTGATATGGTTTGGCTGTGTCCCCATCTAAATCTTCATCTTGAATATATAGCTTCCATAATTCCCAGGTATTATGAGAGGAACTGGGTGGGAAATAATTGAATCTCGCTGGAGGTTTCCCCCATACTGTTCTCATGATAGTGAATAAGTCTCACAACATCTGATGGTTTTATAAGATAAAACCCTTTACACTTGGCTCTCATTCTCTCTTGTCTGCCGCCATGTAAGATGTGCCTTTTGCCCTCCACCATGATTGTGAGGCTTCCCCAACCACATGGAACTGTGAGTCCATTAAACCTCTTTTTCTATATAAATTTCCCAATCTTGGGTATGTCTTTATTAGCAGAATGAAAACGGACTAATACAATGTCTGTGCAAATATATTGTTGAGAAAGAAATCTGAGTACTGAACTTAATCAGAAGTGTTTCTTTTCACATGAGTTACTCTGGGAATCTCAGTTCCGTTTTGCTAATCATCTCAATGTATTATGCCTTTCTTTCCTATTTATATGATCTTTGTTATAATTTTGAGAAAGGTAAATGCAACTGTAAATATATTTTCATTTAATCAGAGGTTAAATGTGTTTCCACTTTTAAAAATATTTTGCTTATATTTGGGAAATTACTACTATTTAAAATACAGTAAAAGAGAAAGGAAAGTATTTGAGAGTAGTGGAAAAAGCCCTGATGGGGGCTTTATGTGACCTAGCATCCTCTCTTTACTTTGTTAGCTAGTTAAACAGGCAGGTCTTAGACTAAGTAACTTTCCTGTGGACTCTAATTTTCTCTTCCAGAAAAATACATGCTTGACTAGATCAGAGGTGGCAAACTATAATATCACAGTTTGAATGCCATGTGAAATGGATTTTATAAAAACATTTTAGGTCTGTGTGGCATTAAGAAATGAATTAGAAATATTCAAGTAAGTCTGCAATCTCAGATTTGCCAAAGTCCCCAGACATGTGCAGTTTGCTGGTAAATGGCATATGCATGGAATATACCTGAAGAAGTATAATGAAGGCTTTGGGAACTAAATTTCCATATAAACGCTGTCCAAGACCCAAACCAAACTCTGCTCTGGAAATCACCCCCAATCTTTCTGTTGTTATACATCAGTTGAAGTTCACATCTGTCATATACTTGTAGATACATGAGAAATGAATTTGTAGTCTTTATGATAAATGACCACTGAATTTTTCTTCTACTTTAAAATGTTGTGTCTTTTTCAGAGAAGTTTTGAAATTTTAGAAGGAAAGATATTTAGCCTGTCTTTGGGAAAGTATCTCACTGCTATATGTTGTTTAAGTAAGCTATGAGGCAATTTCACTATAGTCATTGATTTCAGGCTTAGCTATCTGACATCTTCTGGAATATTACTAAGTTTTGCTGTTTCTGAAAAGAGGACTCAAGACAATTATACTTTATATTCTTGAGTGTGGCATTTATATTCTTAATCCCAAAGACACAAATGAACAAAACTGAATTATAAGCATCTTTTGAGAGCACTTTAAATATACAGGCGACCATTTATCTAACTTCAACCTCGATATATGATATCTAAATAGCTAAATTATAAAAAGATTAAGCCAATTGAAAGCCAAATGAAAGAGAAAGTGTTCTGATAAATCAATTTAGATTACTGTACAATTAGGCATTTCCAATTCCTTGCATAAATGACTCTCCTGAATTTTAATAATATTATTCACTCTGCTTTGATTTTTGGAGTATAGGTAAATTAAATATTTTTTTCTTAGGGGAAAACTTTAATATCTTCCAAAAGACAGAGATTGAAAGCTGCCTTTTATTTGGTCTGACATATTTTATATATTGGTCAATCTGTAATTATTCATAGAGTTTAGTTTTAAGGATTTGTTTTTCACATCTGTGAATTTTAAAACTTTCTTTTAAATTAAAATTTATAAATTACATACGTTTTGGAAGAAGCTTGGAGTTGAATTTAAAGCCAAATGTAGTAGAATTAATTAGATACTCTCATTTACTTATATATTTTAGTCTTTAAAATAAAGTCTAGTTTTCTTTAAAAATATGAATTTTAACTCAAAATATTGAGTGATCATTGTAGCAGGTGAGAGAAATGGGTCATAATGCTAGTTTTATTGGTGTGAGTTGAGTAAATGTATCAACTAAAATGAACTTCTGTCAATTTCTATAAACAATTTTGTGATGAAAAAAGCACAGGCTTTATTATATTACATTTTCAGGGTTATTAAAGAAAGTTTTATTAGTCTCTGATGATCATCAAAAAGTAGCAAGCACACGGGTTTGAGAATGTGTCCAGTTGCAGAAACTACCTGTGAAGATAAATGTGCACAGTTATATTCTGAAAATCAGAATATGACCACCTGTTATTTGATTATCTGAAATTTCACCATGCCAGCTGAGGTGTGTCTTTTTCATTATAAGATTTTCAGCTTAAAAGAAATTGCATCGTTTCTCTTGTCCTCTCATATCACTGAGGATAGACTATATGAAGAATTTTTTTATAGAAGTGTTTGTCTTTGTAAAATTGAAGACAAAATGACAACTGAAGAGTCACTTCTAACTTTGTTTGGAAGTAAATTGTAAGAACTTTCTTCTTCTTCCTCTGTCTAGTTTGTTGACTGTGATCTATCTTAAAGATGAAATATTCTTATTTTGTTCTGTATTCAGGTTGAGATGAAATGAGGTCTGGTTTGCCATTCAAAAGGAAAACCAGAGAGCTGTGGAATTCATGCAATTTTTACCTCTTTCAACTTTAGCTAATAGTTTTTTAAGTTAGTGGATTGTTGATGATAAAGAGAATTATATTTACAAAATATTAATTTAAGGAAAAGGTCATGGTTTAGCATTTGCCATTACTTCTTGATATTATTTGTGGAGTTAACCTATACAATAACTTAACCACTTAAAAATAAGAATATAGGGCACAGTTCCAGCTGCAATGAGTAATCCTATTACATTAATTACATCTAAAAACGTCACAAAATACAAAACACTAACTACATGAGAATGCTGAAAAGTCAACAATAGGAATATTGGAGCAGGAAATCAAAACCTGAAGAAAGACCAATTTAGAAGAGGGTTTTCTTTTTCTTCCTTTATCTGCTAGCATTAACTCTAGGGCAGGCTAAACACTAGTAATTGTGGCAAGCAGGTCAGCAAATACTCTACCAAAGAAACCTCACCATTCAGTGCAAAGGAAATATTTATTTTTTTTCTTCCTTTCTAATTTTTTCTCTCAGCCCTGCCTCAAGCCCAATCTGAGGCACAGCAGTATGGCATGATCACCTAAAACCAGGAGAGAAAGCTTATCTCTCTGAATAGAGAAACTAGGAAAAGATGTTTCCCTTATGTAAGTGTGGAGGAAAATATCACTTGACCTCAAGTGACAAGAACCTGCACGTCATTGTGAAAAGATAAAGCTTGGAGAAAATTCCATCTTTGTAGTCAGAGGAATGGGAAAATAAACCCCTTCTGGCTGGAGAGTATAGGGAAAATCCCTGAGAGAAGAAACAAGAGATCACTGATTCTGAGTATGAAGCAACAAAAGTTCAGGGCTCACCCCCCAAGCTATGCATCCATTGTATTAGTCTGTTTTCACACTGCTATTAATACCTGAGACTGGGAAATTTATAATGGAAAGAGGTTTAATTGACTCACAGTTCCACATGGCTGAGTAGGCCTCAGGAAACTTACAATTATGGCAGAAGGCAAAAGAGAAGCAAGTACTTTCTCCACAAGGTGGCAGGAAAAAGAGAGCAAGGGAAACCCGTCACTTATTAAAACCTTCAGATCTCATGAGAACTCATTAACTGTAATAAGAACAGCATGGAGGACACGGCCCCCATGATCCAATCACTTCGCACCAGGTCCCTGCCTCTACATGTGGGGATTACAATTCAAGGTGAGATTTGGATGGGGACACAAAGCCAAACCATATCATGCATGAAATACACACAAAAAAGATAATACACCATTTGACAACTGAGGTGCAATATAAACATTGCCCAAGGTCCAGATCAAACCCCACGTGGCATATGCAAAGGACATCCACAAACATTCTTGAAAAGTCTTTGAAAAAAATTTTTTTTTTTTGGTCTAAAGTGCTTTATTTTTCCCACCCCATTTTACATCACAGCCCTGAAAGTGAAGTCCTGCTGTTATATTACAAGGTTGTAGTTTAAGTCTGTTGTTTGTTTGCAAAAGCTCTTGCCTTACATTTTTATTTGGATGGAACTGACGTGACACTAAAGCCTTTGATTTTATCTACAGTAAAATAAAGCATTTTGAAAATCAACATTTGGGGAATATTTGGGAGTTTGGAATTTCTTTTTTTTTTAATACTTTTTATTGCATTTTAGGTTTGGGGGTACATGTGAAGAACATGCAAGATTGTTACATAGTCTTTGAAAAATTAACTGACATTGTAAACACCTCACACAGAAAGCAAGAAAGAATGTGGAGTCTTGATCTAACTAGGTTGATTACCATAAGAATAACATTGATAGCAATAGCACCAAAAACAAATCAGCATTCTCCAGAGAATTTTAAAAGGAATGAAACCCTCATCATAATATTCAAAATATCCAGGTTACCATAAGAAATTACTCAACATACCATGAAACAAAAAGCTTCACAAAATCTCAAGAGAAATGCAATCAATAGATGGATATCTGCTCTGAGATAAAAGAGTTAAACATTGTCAATGGACTTTAAAACAGCTGTTATTATGCATCATTAAGTAATAGTGAACAATCCCAAAACAAATGTAGTAAGGAGATAAATTCTCAATAAAGAAATATAAAGCATATAAACAAAAACAAAAAGAAAATTTGTGCTTAAAAATGTAATATTTGAAATTTAACAAATGTACTAAATGATCTCAGTAACAGAATGGAGATGGCAAAGGAAAGAGTCAATGAACTTGAAATTAGATCAATAGAAATTTTCCAAACTGAAGAGCAGAGAGAAACAAATGAAAAACTTAAATAGAACTTCAGAGACTTCTAGAATAACATCAAAACATTTAATACTCATGCCCTGGAGTCTCGAAAAAGAGGAGATTAGCACAGAGAAAAGTATTTGAAAAGCTAACATTTGAAAAACTAATGATAAAACTTCCAAGATTCAGTAAAATATATAAATTAACATATTCATGAACCTTTGTGAGCCACAAACCAGAAATATTCAAAGAAAACCATGTTCTGACACATCATAAGCTGCTGAACACCAAAAATAAAGAAAAAATATTGTTCCCCACATATAAGGGCACAACAATTGGAATAACTGCATATTTCTTATCAGAAACTGTGGAGGGTGGAATATTTTTAAAGTGCTGAAAGAAAAGAACTGTCAATGTAGAATTGTACAACCAGAGAAAATAACCTTAAGGAATGAAAGCAACATAAAGGCATTTTAAGATAACAGAAACCCAGAAAATTCATCACTAGCAGACCTATTCTAAAAGAATGCCAACGGATCTTCTTCGGGTTGAAAGGAAATAATACCAGAAGTAAACTTGGAACATGAATATTAAAGGACGAGCAACAGGCATGACAAAGATCCAGGTAAGTATAATAAATAATAGTTCTATTCTTAAGATCTTTGATGTAAGATGTATGACTATTGAAGGGAAATAAATTACAACACTTTCTGGGGGGCATTTTAATATATGTAGATGTAATACCCATAATAAATATAAAAGAAAGAAATTATGCCCTTTGCGGCAACATGGATGGAGCTGGAGGCCATTATTCTAAGGGACTTAATGTAAGAAAGAAACCATATGCTGCACATTCTTACTTACAGGTGGGAGCTAAACACTGTATAAACATGATTGTAAAGATGAGAACAATAGACACTAGGAGTCACTAGATGCAGGAGGGAGAGAGGCATGGGTTAAAGAACCAGCTGGTGGGTACTATGCTTATGGCCTGGGTGAGGGGATTGTGGGAACCCCAAGTCTCAGCATCATAAAACTTATCCATGTAACAAACCTACATGTGTATGTTTAATCTTTTTTAAAAGTTGAAAGAAAACTTATAACATAAAGGGAAGAGAATAAATAGATCTACATGTTTATAATATAATTTACTTACTCTAAATAGACTGTGAGAATATATATTACAATTTGTAGTGCAACCACAAAAAGTACAAGAGATAAATCATAAAAGCCAATAGATAAAAGAAAATGGAATATTAAAATATATCAAAATAATTTTTTTAAAATAATTAATCAAGACACTGTGGTTTTAGTGAATCATTAGATGCATAGATCAATGCCGCAAAATAGAAAGTTCAGAAATAGACACATATGTATATGACCTATTGATTTTTGACAAAGATGCAAAGGCAATTTCAATGGAGAGAGGATAGTCTCTTTATCCAAATACAAAAGGAAAAAAAGAATGATCTACACTTCACCGTTTATATAAAAACTCACTCAGATGGACCACAGACTAAAAGATAAAACATAAACTTAAACAACTTTTATGGTATTTGTAGTATACCACTTCAACATATGCCACTTTGGCATATTGATCATCTTGAGTTAAGGGCACTTAGAAAACAGCAGATGCAAGAAGGACACTCTCAACTTCCTTTTTCTTCCTGAAAACAGGTGATGATAAAACTCTTATGTGAAAAGTGTTCTTGATACACTAGAAAGAACATTCTTATCACCAGAAAAGAAAAGTTGAGACCTAGAGATAACTGTACAGAAAAAATTGTTAGAATCATCTTTATCTTCCTAGTTACTTTTCCACAACTAACTGCCCTAGCCCAAACCCTTTTGGCTTGTCAAATTTTCACAATTTACTATCCTTTGTCTAACATAGAATATAATCTTTTAGTACTAACTACTTCTTTGGATCTTCTTTTTTCTTGTGAGAGCCACTATGGACATGCAAATATTATGAAATAAAATTTGTAATAATTTCTCCTGTTAGTATGTCTTTTTTTTATATGTGTATATACTTTTTATTGCATTTTCGGTTTGGGGGTATATGTGAAGAACATGCAAGATTGTTACATAGGTACACACATGGCAGTGTGATTTGCTGCCTTCCTCCCCATCACCTATATCTGGTATTTCTCCCCATGCTGTCCCTCCCC
>PVKV010029244.1:7200-23999 GCA_004027835.1 Alouatta palliata | reverse complement strand
AACCTCCGCCTCCTGGGTTCAAGCAGTTCTCCTGCCTCAGCCTCCCGAGTAGCTGGGACTACAGGCACGTGCCACCATGCCCAGCTAATTTTTGTATTTTTAGTAGAGACGGGGTTTCACCATGTTGACCAGGATGGTCTCGATCTCTTGACCTCGTGATCCACCCGCCTCAGCCTCCCAAAGTGCTGGGATTACAGGCATGAGCCACCGCGCCCGGCTATCCTGAAACTTTTTTTAACTTTTAAAACTTCTTTGTTAAAAACTAAGACATAAACATACGCTGACAGAGCAGTACATTTGTTCACAGCAGCAGCACTACAAACACTTGAGGAATGTGTTGTACTGTGATGTTATGACAGCTACAATGTCACTACACAATAGGAATTTTTTAGCTCCATTATAATCTTACGAGACCACCATGGTATATGCACGCGGTCCATCATTGACTCAAATGTTGTTACACAGTGCATGACTGTATTTATTCTCTTTTCATGGTTTGTTACAGACTAAGCTATAATTATTTATTTATTTATTTTGAGACAGAATCTTGCTCTGTCACCCAGGCTGGAGTGCAATGGTGTGATCTCGGCTCACTGCAACCTCTGCCTCCCAGGTTGAAGCAATTCTCCTGCCTCAGCCTTTGGAATAGCTGGAATTACAGGGGTGTGCCACCATGCCAGGCTAATATTTGTATTTTTTTCTTTTTTTTAATAAAAAAATTTTTTTTTTTTGAGACGGAGTTTCGCTCTTGTTACCCAGGCTGGAGTGCAATGGCGCGATCTCGGCTCACCGCAACCTCCACCTCCTGGGTTCAAGCAATTCTCCTGCCTCAGCGTCCCTAGTAGCTGGGACTACAGGCACGTGCTACCATGCCCAGCTAATTTTTGTATTTTTAGTAGAGACGGGGTTTCACCATGTTGACCAGGATGGTCTCGATCTCTTGACCTCGTGATCCACCCGCCTTGGCCTCCCAAAGTGCTGGGATTACAGGCGTGAGCCACCGCGCCCGGCAATAAAAAATTTTTAATTACAATATGGAACGCTTCATGAATTTGCATGTCATCCTTGTGCAAGGGCCATGATAATCTTCTCTGTATTGTTCCAATTTTAGTATATGTGCTGCCGAAGCGAGCACTCATTTTTGTATTTTTAGTAGAGGCGGGGTTTGACTATGTTGGCCAGGCTGGTCTTGAACTCCTGACCTCAGGTGATCCGCCTGCCTGGGCCTCCCAAAGTGCTGGGATTACAGGAATGAGCCACCACGCCTGGCCAGCTATAACGATTTTTAAATCAGCTTTTGATCACATTGTCTTAAATTCAATAAATCACATTGACCTGTGCAAATGACAAAACAATCCCACATTATAATTAAATGTGAGAGTAATCATCCACTAGTATATAGTAATTCGTACTTTTCCTCATCATCCTTTTTCTTAAGAAAACTGAGAGTTAGTTTTGATAATGAACCTGGGACATAGAAAGAAGATGGGTGCACCATGAAGAGCAAAAAAAACTAAATCCAAAATCGATATGGGGAAACAGCATTCTATAACCAGTATTGTGGTGGCTTTAAAATATGTCCTCAAATGATCTGATACTCCTCAAAGGTGGAGCTTAATTCCTCTTCCCTCTGATGTGGACTAGAATTCATCTTTTCTAATAATAGAACATGATAGCCAGGCGTGGTGGCTCACGCCTGTAATCCCAGCACTTTGAGAGGCTGAGGTGGGCAGATCACGAGGTCAAGAGATCGAGACCATCCTGACCAACAGGGTGAAACCCTGTCTCTACTAAAATACAAAAATTAGCTGGGTGTGGTGGTGCATGCCTGTAGTCCCAGCTACTCAGGAGGCTGAGGCAGGAGAATTCCTTGAACCAGGAGGCAGAGGCTGCAATGAGCCAAGATTGTGCCACTGCACTCCAGCCTGGCACCTGGCGACAGAGCAAGACTCTGTCTCAAAAAAAAAAAAAAAAAAAAAAGAACATGCTAGAAGTGACAATGTGTGACTTTCTCATGCAAAGTCACAAAAGGTATTGCCACTTTTTTTTTCTTTTTGAGGCAGAGTCTTGTTCTGTCACCCAGGCTGAAGTGCAGTGGTGCAATCTTGGCTCACTGCAACCTCCACCTTCCAGATTCAAGTGATTCTCATGCCTCAGCTTCCCAAGTAGCTGGGATTACAGGTGCCCACCACCACGCCTGGCTAATTTTTGTATTTTTGGTAGACACATGGTTTCACCATGTTGGCCAAGCTGGTCTTGAACTCCTGACCTCAAGTAACGTGCCCACCTCGACCTGCTCGGATTACAGGGGTGAGCCACCGTGCCCAGCATTGCCACTTCCATCACTCGCTCTTTGGACCACTCACTCTGAGAGAAGCCAGATAGATACCATGGCATACACAGCGACACTCAAGAAGTCTGTAGAGAGGGCCATGTGAGAAGAAACTGAAGCCTACAGCCAACAACCAGCACCAACTTGCCAGCCACATGAGTCAGTCACTTTGAAAGATCCTCCAGCCCTAGTCAAGCCTTCAAATGACTGTAGCCCCAGCCAAAACCTCAACTACAACCTCATGAGAGATACTCTGGGCCAGAACCACCCAGCTAAGCCACTCCTGAATTCCTGAACCACAGAAACTGTGATGACAGCAAATATTTATTGTTGTTTTAAGCCTCTAAGTTTTGGGGGGTAATTTTATACAGGAACAGATAAGTAACACAAGTAAATACTGTATTGCTACAAGGACCTTTTACTCCATGAGAGTCAACTTCCTGTACAGGTGTGAGAAATTACCCACATAATCAACTTGATAGTGACAGTATGACACATCAATGTGACCACGGATACACTCAGAAACACACACACTATCTCATGTTTGATAAATTGTTCATGGGGTCATTTATGTTTATTTTTATTTTTAACCATGGTAAATATACATTGATATATAAAATACAAAATTTTTAATCTTAACCATTCTAAGTGTACCATCCCATAGTGTCAAGTATATTCGCATTGTCGTGCAACCAACTTCCAGAACTTTCTCATCTTGCCAAACTGAAACTGTAGCCTATTAAACAGTAACTTCCCATTTCCCCTCTCTCCAGCCCCTGGAAACAACCATTCTACTTTCTGTCTCCATGAATTTGACTACTCTGAATATATCATGTAAGTGGAATCATACAATGTTGGTCATTTGGTTTCTGGCTTATTTCACTTATCATAATGTCCTCGAGTTTCATCTACATTGTAGCATATAACAGGATTTTTTTTCTAAGGCTGAATAATATTCCACTGTATGTATATATCACATTTCATTTATCCATTCATTCACTGGTGGACATGGGTTTCTTCCACTTTTTGGCTAGTGTGAATAATGCTGCTATGAACTTTGGTGTACAAACACCTCTTCAAAACTGTTTTCAATTCTTCTGAGTATCTAGGAATGAAATTGCTGGATCATATAGTAATTCTACTTTTAATTTTTAAAAATCACCATACTATTTCTTATACCAGCTGTTATTTTACATTTCCACCAACAGTGCTCAAGAGTTCCAATTCCTCCACATCATTGTCAACACTTTTTTTTTTATAGTAGCCATCCTATTGAGTGTGTGGTAAAGTATCATTATAATGGGTTGTGTAGTTTATTTTTTATCAATTTTATTTTATTATTATTACTATTATTGAGACAAGTCTCTGTCGCCCAGGCTGGAGTACAGTGTTGTGATCTCAGCTCACTGTAAACCTCTGCCTCCCAGATTCAAGCGATTCTCCTGCCTCAGCCTCTTGAGTAGCTGGGATTACAGGCACCTGCCACCATGCTCAGCTAATTTTTGTATTTTTTTTTAGTAGAGATGGTTTTCACCATGTTGACCAGGCTGGTCTCGAACTCCTGACCTCAAGTGATCCATCTGTCTTGACCTCCCAAAGTGCTGGTATTACAGGTGTGAGCCACTGTGCCCTGTCAGTTATGTGTAGTTTAAACATTTATTTATGTAGTAAAAGCAAAGTGATTCTGTTCTAAATTGAACTACTTTTCAGTTTCATGAATATCCAGGCAAAATGCTTGTGTGTGTGTATGTGTGTGTGTGTGTGTGTGTGTGTGTGTGTGTCTGTGTGTGTGTTTGAAAAGACACTTGTATTTCATATCTATTTTCTTTTTTAATGAAAATTGTACCTGTACATTCATATCTATTTTCATTTCTTGTGTGTGATTGTTCTCAAGTAGGAGATTTCATTTTCTATTTGCTATTGTTCTCAGTGAGGAGCTGGTCGGTGACAGAGAAAATAGTATCAAAGCATCAAAGAACATGGAGGTTACCAGCGTCTTCTGAGCTGACTGGCCCTGTCAGAGTCCTCACACCTGATTAACAGTCTCTCTCCTTATCTCTGTATGCCCAGCCCCAAGTGGACAGCAATTCTAGTTACACCCGTGAGAATTCAAGATGGGAACTGCTTTCCTGAAAAGGAACCCAAAGGCTGGACCTCTGATGTTGCAATGACATATAGATCTAGATCTGTGGTTCTTGTTTCTGGTAACTAGTTACTGGTTTCTTTCTATTTTCTAGCTTCCTTGGGCCGCAGAAGGGGCTGCTCACCTATCAACACCTTGGATTAACCAGACTCTCCCTGGAAGTGTGTATACAGCTCAGTCCACAATTCAGAATCATGAGAAACGGCTAATTTTAGAGATCACCAGTGGCTTTTCTTTCTACTTGCCACTATGGTCCCCTTGGGATACGAAGGATGATCTCATTGATTATCGCAGAAAACTCCTTTAATCTCCCAACTCCAATTATTGTGGCCATATCAACTTTGTCATCTCCTTCTCACCAGCAGCTGCTGCCTCCACATCAATAAAAAGGCCTGTTGTTCTGAGCTGCAGCCACCTCCCTGCTGTCGCCATTGGATTTGACATGGGAAGGGGTCAGGGAAGTTCTGGGTAGAGAAGGGCAGGTCCTCGGCTAGGGCTCCACTCCCGGGCCTGTGCCCATGGACCTAGGTGAGGACAGGCATTTCTGTTTCCGTGCCCAAATGTTGCATTTGGGCCGTGCCCCCATCCTGTACCTATAAACACCCCGAGACCCTAGCGGGCAGAGCCACAAGTGGCTGGACGTCAATAGGAACACACGTGCGGAAGAATACACCGACAAGTACTGGCAGACCCCGGCGGCCACTGAGCAGTGGAAGTATGCGGAGTTTGGCCCAGGGTGGCAGGAGAGCCCACCACTGGGTGGCCTGACTTCAGGTGAAAAGCACCCTCCCACTCCATCCCTTTCTGGCCTCTCAACCACCTCGCTGAGAGCTACCACCACTCAATAAAAAACCTTGCACCCATCCTCCAAGCCCACCTGTGATCCGATTTTTCCAGTACACTAAGGCAAAAACCCTGGGAGACAGAAAGCCCTCTGTCCTTGTGGTAAGGCAGGCTCCTAATTGAGCTGAGTAACACAACCCGCCTGCGGGCGGCTAAACTGAAAGAATGCACAGTAACACACGCCCACTGGGGCTTCAGGAGCAGTAGACACTGGACCCTAGACGCTGCCGCGTGGGATCCCCACGACCTGCCCATCAGCATGCTCCCCCTAGAGGTCTGAGCAGCCGAACACGGAAGAAGTGAGCCACACCCCCACGAACTTCCAGGAGGATAAGGGAACTCTTCCCGTTTCAGATTCACCCCAGAGGTGACACCATGTTATAATAACCATCACATAGGTTGTCTCTGCTACCTCTGCCTCAGCAGCCATTAGGTCTATTAGGTCTATCGTGATCACATCTGCATCATCTCCTCAGTCATCATTGCCTGGGGTGCCACCTTCCTGTCCTTAGTAGCTGCCACAGCCCCCACCAGTGCTGGCCCACCATCATCCTCCCCTGTCATCTCTGTAACCTTTTTTGACTATTGTCTGTTTTTTTTCCCTGAATAATAAAAGAGCAGGATGACCTCTGTTTCTTTTTTTCAAGAAGAAGATGAGGCTGCTCAAGTTTGAGGATACTTCTTTGCACCAATTGATTATATTTCTGCATGGGGAATGGATTATTTATTTTAAAAACTAAATTACATCCTAAGAATTCTTAGATTCCAAGTGAGGCACCTTGGAGTTGATAAGAAAAACGTGATCTATAATGCAAGGTCAAATTAGCTATTAGATTCTTCTGAAGCACTGGCTCTTTTCAGCTAACAAAATTTGAACCAGCCTGTGCAAAAGGTGGAGGTGTGGAACTGCCAACACTGGGTTGGCCATAGATCCAGTCTTAATAAATGATGTTTCTTCACTAACCCTTTCAATGGATAAGAGAGGCTGAGCAATGCCCCACTGCCCAGGCTTTAGTCATCGCTGAGATAAATAATATTTTGCAATACATTGTTAAGACTTAGTGAAGAACAATTCCTAAATGAAAGAAATAGCTGATGGAAAGCCCTATGTGCAGAGGAGGTTTTGAATGAAGGGGCCTAACAATAAATTACTTGAGCAGAGATGCAGCTGTTTCTTTGGGCAACCTCCTCTATGTATCAGCATACAAAGGGCCTTTGTTTTGGGCTGGTCAGTTTCACAAGCAAGAAATCGTCCCAACTTTGGTCTATAATGTAAGCCTGCCTGTCAGACCTCTGGGAGATCCCACTATTTATTGTTAAGACTTCAATTTGACACTCCCACCTTTCAGTATGGTTGTGGACCCTCACTATGTCTAGTCTTCCAGAGTTCAAAGCCTCTCTGGTTCAACTTCTCCAGAGAGTAAACTTTGCTCTAATTTTCTATAGAAGTGAGGGACAGGTCATAGGACAGAGAGGAGATCTGAGTGGACTAACTGCTTCTTTCAACTAACCTCCTATTTTCACTCCAATCTTATACCCCTGTTTTCAAAGGTTACTGGGGACTACATGCCCAAATCTTTTTGGAACTCACGGGCAAAAATAATTTTGTTTTCTTGTTACCTTCTCCTTGGAGGTGTTTAGCGTTAGGCCTCCATGTGCAAGCCCGGACCCAGAAAGTCTAAAGTTCTGCCTGCCTCTGCTGATTACCCTCCACCCCTACTCCCTGCTTTTGCCATTATTCCTGATCGCCCTGTAGAGCTTCCCCACCACCCACAAAAGCTTCCCCTTACCCCACCCTGCCATTTTAACTGTTATGATAATGTGAATACTCCTTACCCACCCTACCATTTTAACTACTTTTATTCCACTTGCCATTGTAACTGAACTTATGGTAATGTATACTCCTTGTCCCTACCCCCACCACTGTAACTGATCTTACTCTGTAACTTTCCACTGCCCACCCCAAACCTATAAAAGCAACTCCTATTCCACTGCCCTTTGCTAACGCCATTTTTGGCCTTAGCCCACCTGCACCCAGGTGAATAAATGGCCATGTTGCTCACACAAAGCCTGTTTGGGGGGGTCTCTTCATTCAAAGCACATGTTTTAACATTTGTTGCCGGAAACCAGGGATGGAGGAACTCCTACGGGAGACCAAACCCCACTCCCTGTTCCTGTGCTCCCTCCATGAAAAGATCTACCTACCGACCTGGGGTCATCAGACCAGCCCACAGATGCACACCACCAGCTATTTTGGTAAGCAGTCTCTCTTTTTGCTTTCCCATTCTTTTATCTTTTCCTTTCCACTTCCTCCCACTTTCAGTTTCATCCTTTCTCCACCACAAAGATGAGGAAAATCAGGTAAACCAGGTTCTTCCGTGTGGTTCAGGACCGGAAAAATCCTATGTAGGTCATGAATCTGGGAACCCAGTTTTCCCCAGGGGTTTAAGTATCATGGAGACATTCACCCACCAGGCTCATGGCCAATATTGGTGGCAGGTCAACATAGAGGACACTCTCTTTGGCCTTTCACCAATGACGAAGTTCAACCCAGGCTCAACTAGGGACGCCTGTTGAGCAGTTGGGTTGCATGCCCATTTTCCTTGTCTCTGTTGCTTTTCCAGAACCATGGGCAACCACCCGTCCTCTATCCCTCCCTCCTCTCAGCTGGCCTGTATTCTAAACAACCTCAAGCCTCCTCAGCTGCCTCTTGACTCAAAACCCAAACATCTCATCTTCTTCTGTAACACTGCATGGCCACAGTACAAGTTAAACAACGGCTCCAACTGGCCAAAAACTGGCACCTTTAACCTCTCAATTTCAACAATTTTTGTCTCAACACAGGCAAATGATCTGAAATTCCCTACATCCAGGCATTTTTTTTCTTTTTTTAAAGCCAGTCAAATTTAGCAGTGGGGGGTTGTATACCAACTTTAGTGACACTAATGTTTTAATAAGTTCTGATAACCCACTACCATCGGACCAGCCAAGTCCAGGCATTTTTTTACACACCAGTCCCTCCCTAATCTCCTTCCTCTGCAGGTAAGCCAGAGTCCTCCCTGTCCATCAACCCTTCTGACCTTTCTCCACCCCGCCTGTCTGAACCAGGCCCTGACTCAGGACCTAACCGCATTCCCCCAGAGCCTTCCTCCTCTTCTTCTGCCCACAGCCTACCTCCTTATGCCCCTCCTGTCACCTCCCCACCTCATAGGTGGCCCAGTTTACAGTTTCGTCCTGGAGATACCTTCTCTGCCCCTCCCCAACAATTCCCTCTTCCAGAGGTGGCTGGAGCCAAAGGCGTAGTTAGGGTACATGTTCCTTTCCCTTTATCCAACCTTTCCAAATTGGCCAATGGTTAGGCTCCTTTTCATCACATCCTGCAATACGTAACCCAGTTCTATAATCTCACCCTTAAATGTCATCCTTACTTCTACTCTCATCTCTAAAAAACACTTAACATTCATTTTTATCACCCAATAAGCCCCTAACATTACAAAAAAGTACAAAAATTAAAATCTGGCCCTCAAACCCCACAACAGGAATTAAGCAACCTCACCTTCAAGGTGTTCAATGATAAGGAAAAGTCTGCCCTGCTGTAGCGCATCTCAGAACTACAGAGGCTTGCCTCTTTCGTAAGACAAACCCCAGCCACACCACCGGCTCAAAGACTTCAGAGACACCACCACAAAGACTTCAGAGAGCCCAAACTGCAGAGCGTCCAACCGCCCCTCCCAGACCTTGTTTCAGGTGTTGGAAACCTGGCCACTGGGCCAAGGAATGCCCTGCCTCATCTGTGCAGGGCCCCCACAAAAAGTCAACTGTCCAACTCACATCGCTGCTCCTACAGCTCCAACCCTCGGCTTGGTGGCTGCAGACTGATGCTGCCTGATCATCTCAGAGGCCCCTGGACCATCACGGATGCCGAGCTTTGGGTGACTCTTACGGTGGAGGCTAAGTCCATCCCCTTCTTAATCAACACGGAGGCCACCCACTCCACACTGCCTTCTTTTCAAGGACCTGTCTCCTTGGCTTCCATAACTATTGTGGGAATTGACGGCAAGGCCTCCAGGCCTCTCAAAGCTCCCCAAATCTGGTGTCAATTAGGCCAGCACTTCTTTCCACATTCTTTCCTAATCATCTCCACTTGTCCTGTTCCCGTTAGGCCAAAATATTCTAGCAAAATCGTGTGCCTCGTTAACTATTCCTGGGCTACAGCCACACCTCATTGCCACCCTCCTCCCCAAATCCGTCCCTTCCTCAATAGTCCCCCTTATGTTCCCCAACCTTAACCCTAGGGTGTGGAACACCGCCTTCCCATCTGTTGCTGCACGTCACTCACCCCTCATCATCCCCTTAAAACCTAACCATCCTTACCCTGCCCAGCCCCAGTACTCCATCCCACAACAGGCTTTAAAAGTAAAGCCTGTTATCACCTGTCTATTGCAACACGGCCTTTTAATTCACCCTCCCACTTCTTCAGCATCTATACTCAAAGGGGTATTGTGTATCCCTTTCCAAAGCCCAAATTTCTTCCCCATCTGTTATCATCTTTCGCCAGCATACACGCACTCTCCCTGCCAACCATATCCAGTTAATTTCCCAAATCCCAACCCCATCCACTAAACAACAGCTTCTCTCCTTCCTAGGTGGGTTGCTACTTTCACCTCTGGATACCAGGTTTTGCTATTCCAACTAAGCCATTGTATAAACTCGCTAAAAAAAAAAAAAAAGTATCCAACTGTATTAATCCTAAATTCTTTCCTCACTCCTTCTCCTTAAACACAGCTCTAAAAACTGCTCCCTCCCTAGCTCTCCCCAACTTGTCTCAACCCTTTTTATTATATACTGCTAAAATCCAGGGCTGTGTGGTCAGGAATCTTAAACAGGAGCCAGGCCCACGCCTGTAGCCTTTTTATCCAAACAACTTAACCTAACAGTCCTGGGCTGGCCCTCGTGACAAAGTGCAGCAGCAGCTGCCACCCTAATACTCTTAAAATCCCTCAAAATCACAGGCTATGCCCCATTTACCCTCTATAGCTCTCACAACCTCCAAAGTTTTCTCTTTACACCTCACACACTTACTTTCAGCCCCTCGTCTTCTCCAGCTTTATGCAGTTGCCCCTACTACTTAAACCACACCTCAAAACGTCTGTTTCTATTATTTTCTAACTGTGCTCAAATTCACTCTACTCATTTACTTTCACATGCCCTAATTTGTTTAAGTTGCCAGTTTACACTTTCCCTCCTGGCAATTACAACTAATATTTCACTCCTGTTCTCTTCTCATACTCAATCTTGTTAATAAAAGTGAGTGGGGGAGAGAGATCCACGATGGCCGACTAGCAGCAGCTCAGGATTGTAGCTCCCACTGAAAGCGCAGAGAGTAGGTGGACGCCACATTTTCAGACGAATTTTTATTGCCCACAGACCAAGAGATTCCCGGCGGAGGAGCCCCACGGGTCGCCAGCGCGACTCTTTTGGCCAGCGCGACTCTTTTGGCCGGTGCGACCGTTTTGCCGGCGCGGCGGTTCTCAGTCCAGAGTACATGGGACTGAGTGTCCTTTTAGTTGGCGTTTGGAGCTCCGGGAAGGCAGAGTCTCCCATTCAGCTGATTGAAAAGCAGACTGATATGGGGAACCAGAACCGGAGATTCCTGGGCAGAAAAGCGTGGCAAATCTTAACGCGGCTGTTTCAGCCGGCGTAGTCCGTCGCCGCAGGGGAAGACCAGTCCCCCCCACACAAAAAAAAACAAAAACAGCAATTGGAACTGCTGAGGATTGAGAGTTTCACAGCAAGTACAGCTGAACCCGGGAAGGTCCAGCTCTGTGGGGGAGGGGCGTCCGCCAAAGGAAAGCTAAGAAACAGAAAAAACTTTACCACCAACAAGCTGGACATCCACTCAGAGACCTAATCTGAAAGTCAGCAATTACACAGAAGACAGGTGGATAAATCCACAAAGATGGGAAGAAACCAGCACAAAAAGGCTGAAAACACCCGAAATCAGAATGCCTCTCCTCCTACAGAGGATTGTGGTTCCTCATCACCAATTGAACAAGGCCTGATCGAGAATGAATGTGAGGAATCAACAGAATCAGGCTTCAGAAGGTGGATAATGAGAAACCTCTGTGAGCTAAAAGAACATGTTCTAGCCCAATGCAAGGAAACTAAGAACCTTGAGAAAAGGTTTGACGAAATGTTAACGAGAATGGACAATGTAGAGAGGAATACAAGTGAATTAACGGAGCTGAAAAACACAATACGAGAACTTCGCCAAGTATGCACAAGTTTTAACAGTCGAATTGATCAAGCAGAAGAAAGGATTTCAGAGGTCGAAGACCAACTTAACGAAATAAAACGAGAAGACAAGATCAGAGAAAAAAGGGTGAAAATGAATGAGCCAAGTCTCCAAGAAATATGGGACTATGTGAAAAGACCTAATCTACGTTTGATAGGTGTACTTGAATGTGATGAAGAGAATGAATCCAAGCTGGAAAATATTCTTCAGGATATTATCCAGGAAATCTTTCCCAAACTAGCAAGGCAAGACAATACTCAACTCCAGGTAATACAGAGAACCCCACAAAGATATTCCTCAAAAAGAGCAACACCAAGGCACATAATCATTAGATTCACCAGGGTTGAAATGAAGGAGAAAATACTAAGGGCAGCCAGAGAGAAAGGTCAGGTTACCCACAAGGGGAAGCCTATCAGACTCACAGCAGATCTCTCAGCAGAAACCCTACAAGCCAGAAGAGAGTTGGGGCCAATATTCAACATCCTTAAAGAAAAGAACTTTCAACCCAGAATTTCATATCCAGCCAAACTAAGTTTCATAAGTGAAGGAAAAATAAAATTTTTTATGAACAAACAAGTACTCAGAGATTTCATTACCACCAGGCCTGCTTTACAAGAGCTTCTGAAAGAGGCACTATATGCAGAAAGGAACAACCAGTATCAGCCATTCCAAAAAACCCATTGGTAAGCTGCATCCAGACCATCTCACATGCAAGGATATACAGAGACTCAAAACAAAGGGATGGAGGAAGATTTGCCAACCAAATGGAGAGGAAAAAAAAAAAAGCAGGAGTTGCAATTCTCATCTCTGATAAAATAGACTTTAAAGTAACAGAAACCAAAAGAGATAAGAAGGACATTGTATAATGGTAGAGGGATCAATGTAACGGGAAGAGCTAACGATCCTAAGTCTATGTGCACCCAATATAGGAGCACCCAGATACATAGCGCAACTTCTTGGTGACTTACAAAGAGACTTGGACTCCCACACAATAATAGTGGGAGACTTTAACACTACATTGTCAATATTGGACAGATCAATGAGACAGAAGGTTAACAAGGATACCCAGGACTTGAACTTAGACCTCGAACAAGTAAACTTAATAAACATTTACAGAACTCTCTACTCCAGATCCACAAAACATACATTTCCTTCAGTAACACATCACATCTATTCTAAAAGTGACCACATGGTTGGGAGTAAATCACTCCCCAGCAATTACATAGCATTTCATAGGTTTAAATGAAATATTGGTTGGCTGTTTGTTTGTTATTTTCCTCCCTTATTCCTTCCTGTCAGCATTGTATAACACAATTATTAGTACAAAAGAGCTTTTCAATACCCATTTTTAGACTGCATTCTAGCCTGGGCAATAGAGCAAGATTCCCGTTCTCTCTCCCTCTTTTTCTTCTTCTTTTTCCATTTCTTTCATTCTCTTTTTAATTCTTTCTCTCTTTTTTCTTTTCTTTTTCTTTCTTTCAAAAAAATAAAAATAAAGTATGCTTATAGTAAAAAACGTGAATTCAAAAAAAAAAAGTGGTTGCTTGTAAATACCACATGCTTTCTCATACACCGTGAAAACAAAAGCCCTCCCCGTTACAGTTACCCTACCAAGCCCTGCTACAACCTTTAACAGCAACAGCCCTTGCTGGTTCCCTTGGCATTCAGGTCCAAAGCTCCAGAAAAATGTTGTTTTTATGTAAACCAGCCTGGCCTCGTGTATCATGCCATCAATCAGTTAAGAAACAGAGCCCAGAAGCTCACTAATGGGGCAAATGCTTATTCTGGACCTGGCTGGACTGGTGGGACACTGTCTAACTGGCAGTCGTGGCTTCTTCCAATCCATAGTCCTCTCCTTCTCTTTTTTAAACCCTGTGTTTTTCCAATTAATCTCTGAATTCCTACAAAATCGTATACAAGCGATAACCAGTCAATAGGACAGATGCTCCTTCTAACAACCCCACAGTATCACCCCTTTCCCCAAAATCTCCCAGCAGTCTAAATTCTTTCCCATTTTTAGGTTTCCACACAACCCCCAATCCCAAAGAAGCCTTGAGAAACGTCACCCCCACCCCATGAAACCTGTTATCACCCCCTCTTCTCTAATTCTTTCTCTCTGTATATAAAAAGACAGGTATGTCAGGCCTCCATGTGCAAGCCCGGACCCAGAAAGTCTAAAGCCCTGCCTGCCTCAACTGATCACCCCTCAACCCCCACCTGTGTAGACCATTATCCCTGAACGCCCAGTGGAGCTTCCCCGGGACACAAGCTTCCCCTCACCCCACCCTGCCATCTTAACTGTTATGATAATGTGAATACTCCTCACCCCACCCTACCATCTTAACTACTCTTACCCTACCCACCATTGTAACTGACCTGATAGTAATGTATACTCCTTGCCCTTACCCCAACCACTGTAACTGATCTTACTCTGTAACTTCCCACTGCCCACCCCAAACCTATAAAACCAACTCCTATCCCACTGCTGTTCGCTAACGCCTTTTTGGCCTTAGCCCACCTGCACCCAGGTGAATAAACAGCCATGTTGCTCACACAAAGCCTGTTTGGGGGGGGGTCTCTTCATTCAAAGCGCATGTTTTTAACACTTAGATTAATTTTTAAAGTACGATTTAAGAGGAAACGAAAAAATGTATGCGTTCGGTCTATCTTATGTACTTCTAATCTCTCTTATCTTTTTGTGTACTTTGTAAAATTTCATTTTATATATATCAAATATTTTGGTATGTGAAGGGAGATGAGGATATAAGCTGAATCTCACCCTCTACAGAGCTAGCTAAAGCACACATAGAACATTCTTTAGTAGATATCATATACTAGTATATACAGCAAGTCCTGATAAATTGAAAATGATTAAAATCATACAATCTATGTTCTCTAACCACAGTGGAATCAAATTATAAATCAATAACAGAAGTTCAGGGAATTAAGCAATACACTTTTAAATAATCATGTGAAAGGATAAATGACAAAGAAAAATTTAAAATATATTAAACTGAGTAAACATGAATACACAACATGTCAAAATTTATGGGATGTAGCTAAGGCAGGCTTAGAGGAAAATTTATAGCTTTATATGTGTTAGGGACAAGAAAACCCCCTCTACTCAGGCTGACCACCTCCCCCCAACCACCGATTGCTCTGAAGGCTGCCAGACATGCTGCAATTAAGCAAAACCTGATTGCAGCCATCCAGGTAGCTTGAGGGAGGACAGGGAAAACATAGGTTGGTTATCCATACTTACAAATTTCTGTTTGACACATATCTGTTAAAAAAAACTCCTGGTTTCTCTTTTTTAAAGACTGCTGCCACAAAAGTCACAGGATAATGCATTGTAGGTCTGTTACAAGTTAACAAACTATCTCTGTGCCTGTTACCAGCAAATAGGTTACCTCAGTCCTAAAAAATTCCCTTATGCCCCCCTCACCTCATATAAACCCCTCATTTTGTGAGCTCGGGGCTGCCTCTTCTGATAGCTATGGAGCCACCCAGCAGGTTAATAAAACTTGCTTGCCTGACTTTGGGTCTATTCTCCATTCTCTCGGCTACCCTTACAATATGCTTCTTTTAAAAAGGAAGAAAAATAAGTTTTCATCTTAAGAAGCTAGAAAAAGAAGCCAGGTGTAAGTGGCTCATGCCTGTAATCCCAGAAATTTGGGAGGCCAAAGTGGGCAGATTGCCTGAGGTCAGGAGATCAACATTAGCCTGGCCAACATGGTGAAACTTCATCTCTACTAAAAATACAAAAGTTAGCTGGTCATAGAGGCAGGCGCCTGTAATCCCAGCTGCTTGGGTGGCCGAAGCAGGAGAATTGCTTGAACTTGGGTGGTGGAGGTTGCAGTGAGCTGAGATCACACCACTGCATTCCAGCCTGGGTGACAGAGCAAGATTCCATCTCAAAAAAAAAAAAAAAAAAAATAGAAAAAGAAAAGAAAATCCATAGTATATAGAAGGAAGGAAATAATACAGATCAGAGCAGAAACATACGAAATAGAAATCAGGAAAACAATAGAAAAAATTACCTAAGTCAGGAATGAGAAAGCAGACACACTATAGACCCAGTAGAATTTAAAAGGGTAGTCAGGCACAGTGGCTCATGCCTGTAATCCCAGCAATTTGGGAGGCCAAGGTGGGAGTATCACTTGAGACCAGGAGTTTGACACCAGCCTGGGCAACATAACATAAAATTTTGTCTCTTTTTTTTTTTTTTTTTTTTTTTTAAGACAGAGTTTCACCATGTTGGTCAGGCAGGTCTTGAACTCCCGCCCTCAGGTAATCCGCCCGCCTTGGCCTCCAAAGTGCTTGGATTACAGGCTTGAGCCACTACACCCAGCCAAAATTTTGTCTCTACAAAAATTTTGTTTCAAAAGTCTGTGGGATTATTTCAATAGAAAAAAGTAAATTCAACACCCTTTAGTGATAGAAACTTCCAATAAACTAGGACTAAAAGGGAACTTAAATTGATGAATGGCATTTATAAAATACCTACAGCTAACATGAGACTTAATGGCAAAAGGTTGAATGTTTTCACCCTAAAATCCATGTTAGATAGAATCTAGATATATAGTGAGCCTGGAGAGTTGGACAAGAAAATCAAGAAACAAGAAGAGTTAGTCATAAAAAGAAATGACTTTGATGGATTCTTTCCTGAAAACGTGAACGCTGACACAAATACAAACGGTAGTAGACCCCTTGGATGGTTCCTGAATCCTACAACAGAAACAATGTTGTTTAACATTTCAATGAACTGTTTCATAGTCCATTGTGTTCATTGTTTTAAGTCAACTATTGTCTAGGGAACATTGGAGTTACCCTTAACTAATCTTTAAATTTTAGTTTCAATTCTACTGCTAACACCACTACACCAACAGTTACTTTTTAAAATCTAACTGTCTAAGAGACCTGTACAGTGGTAATAATGGTGGCTGACATTTACAGAGTACTTACAATGTAAAGGCACTGTTTTATGTTCTTTTTTTTTTTTTTTTTTTGAGACGGAGTTTCGCTCTTGTTACCCAGGCTGGAGTGCAATGGCACGATCTCGGCTCACCGCAACCTCCGCCTCCTGGGTTCAAGCAATTCTCCTGCCTCAGCCTCCCGAGTAGCTGGGACTACAGGCACGTGCCACCATGCCCAGCTAATTTTTGTATTTTTAGTAGAGACGGGGT
>PVKV010029243.1:0-23901 GCA_004027835.1 Alouatta palliata | reverse complement strand
TGGGGCCAAATCACAGGCACAATGATGACTTTATTATTGTTATTATTTTGAGACACAGTCTCACTGTTGCCCAGGCTGGAGTGCCGTGGCATGATCTCAGGTCACCGCAACCTCCACCTTCAAGGGTTCAAGTGATTTTCAGGTCTCAGCCTCCTGAGTAGATGGTATTACAAGCACACGACACATTTTTTGTTTTGTTTTGTTTTTACTAAAGACGGGGTTTTACAACGTTGGCCAGACTGGTCTTGAACTCCTGACCTCAAGTGACCCGCCCACCTGGGCCTTCCAAAGTGCTGGGATTACAAGTGTAGGCTGCTGTGGCTGGCCAATGGTGACACTTATACCTGGAGTCAAGACATGTATGGGATGGGGAATCATCAACAGAACTTTCCACAAATGTTATTGTGAAATATACATTTGTCCAACATGTGAGTGATTTGACTCTCCAGACTGGGTCCAGCTTACAAATAAAATTGTGACACATACCTGGGCCAAGAATTTAGTATATATGACTCCTGTGAATGGGCCCTGCTCTCAGATAGATAGTGCCATCACACTGAACCCAGCACCTGGGTGATGTCATTCTTTTCTTCTACAAGGGCCTTGCCAACAGTAGGAACTGTGACATATTGCTGTCCCCAGCACACAGGAGGATGCCAAGAGAAACCAACCAGTGCCCTGAAGCTCCTACTACATCAGGAACTGAACCAGACGATGGCTCAAAATGGTACTGAGGACAAGAGGCCTAGGTGTCTGGCTATGGATCTTCCACAGCCCCCTATCTCATGACTACCCTACTCACCTTCCTGGCTTCATCCGCCACGACCCTGCCACAGAACAGCCATCATTTTTTTTTTTTTTTTTTTTTTTTGAGACAGAGTTTTGCTCCTGTTGCCCAGACTGGAATGCGTGATCTCGGATCACCACAACATCTGCCTCCTGTGTTCAAGAAATTCTCCTGTTTTAGCCTCCTGAGTAGTTGAGATTTCAGGTGCATGCCACCACGCCGGGCTAATTTTTGTATTTTTAGTAGAGACGTCATTTCATCAAATTGGTCAGGCTGGTCTGGAACTCCTGACCTAAGGTAATCTGCCCACCTCAGCCTCCCAAAGTGCTGAGATTATCATCAGTTTTTAAAGAGGCTACAGCTTGACATCCAGGAGTGCAGAGAGGTCAGTCTAGTGAATGAGCATGCAGGAAGTGCAATAAGATTCTCTCATCACAGTGACCACAACGTCGCCAGGGGGATGGATCCCTGAGGGGGTGAAGCCCTCCGTGACAATGCGTTTGTATGGTAGCTCTAGTCTGATCTCTCAAGGAGGTCGACAGGATGGCCTCCAAATGCCGGGATTCGAGGAGGACCGACCAAGATAAAGAAAGCTGAGGGAGAGTCTTGGAGAAAAAGCAGGGAATCATAGTCTCAGGCCTGCCAGGATGGTGTGCAGGTGAGTTTCCCCCAAAGTCATGACCCCTGTGATCTTGAGGATAGGCCTGCCTGTGGGCCTGTAGGCTGCTGTCTGAGCCAAGGGTCATTGTCACAGACAACAGAACCCCACAGCCTCAGGGGCTGCCTGGAGGTGGGTGCTTCTGATGTCTGGGTGTGTATGTCACTCTGTCTCCTCTCTTCCTGTCTGTCTCTCTCTGTGTGTGCATGTGCCTGTGTGTGTGTGTGTGTGTGTGTGTGTGTGCCCATGTCTGTGTGTGTGTTGGAAGAAATGTGACCTGTTAGCTAGAGGGCGGATGCTTGCCTGCTGACCTCTCTTTGGTGAGCCTGTTTCAACATCTCTGCCTGGGTCATTTGGCTGGTTGTCAGTAATTTTCCCCACAGTTGAAATTGGGATTTGTGAAGGCCTGGGCACCGTGGGGAGCTGCTTGTTTCATCTAGGATGAGCTGCAGGAGACCAAGGTGGCCTTTGCTTTCTAAGAAAGTCAGTGTTGCATTTCATCTGCACTTTCTGTCTCTTTCTTGAGGGACATCCGTTTCCTCTGCTCCTTGGTGGGATTGCCTGTCAGCCCTGAATCTTCTGCCTACCACAGATGTCAGGGAGCCAAAAGGGATTGGGTTTTGGCTGGGTGCAGGGGTGGTTGCCCCAGGGCTACCTCGTTGGTGCAGCAGTGAGGGTGAGGTGTACTTTGCAGAAACCTCTCTCCTCCTCCGGCAGGCATCCCTGAATGCAGCTTGGACTGTAGCACAGCCCCTTCTCCCACGCCTCACCCTGCCCTTTCCGGTCCTCGTAACCGCTGCCTTGCCGGCTGTATACTCCGCTGCCTCAGCACCCCGGCCATTTCTTAAAGGGGCCACAGCCTGACTTCCAGAAGCAAAGCGCGAGTCGGCCTAGCCAGTGCGCATGCGCGAGGAACAAGCGGATTCGCGCGTCACAGTGACCCCCACCGTCGCCTGGGAGATGGGACCCTGAGGCTTGGTAAAGCGGGTGAAGCAGGAGGCAACAGTGGGTCGGTGTCGAGGCTCCCACCTGACCTCTCCAGGGGGGTCGACAGGAGGTTCCCCGGATGCCAGGAAAATGCCAGGGGTGGCGGAGAGCGACAGGAATGAAGAAACCTCAGCTGGAGTTTCAGAGAGTGGGATCCCACCCTCAGGCCTGCCCGGACGGTGTGTGGGTGAGTCTCCCCAAAACTCATGACCCCTGTGATCTCGAGGAGAGGCCTGCCTGTGCCTATAGGCTGCTCTCTGACCTGAGGGTCGTTCTCCAGGAGAGCGCGACCAGGAACCCGGCAGCCTCAGGGGATGCCTGGGGGTGGGTGCTTCTGTGCCACTGCTGTATGTCTGTGTGTGTATATCTCTCTTTCTCTCCTCTCTCTATTCCTGTTTCTGTCTGTCTCTCTCTCTCTCTCTCTCTCTCTCTCTCTCTCTCTCTCTCTCTCTCTCTCTCTTTTCTCTGTCTCTCCCCATCTCTGCCTGGGTCGCTTGGCTGGTTATCAGTCATTTTTCTGGCTGTTTAAGTTTGGATTTGTGAAAGCTTGGGCCACATGGGGAGCTGCCTCTGATCCGCAGGGGTTGACATCTCCTCCCCATCGTGAGCAACCTCTTTTTTACGATCAAAACTGGCACACCACACTTAGGGACAAAAGCCTCTCAAGAGTTCATTGTCCTCCTGCAGGACGGGTGCAGACTGAAGTCAAAGTAGATGGTTCTAGATGGTTCTTACTCCTCCAGCCCTCTCCTCTCATTGAGAAATGCTGCCCCACGGCGACACAGGCTTGGAGAGGAAGCCAGGAACAGGACGTAGCAAGGATCTCTGTTACTCAAACACTGGTCTTTCAGGCCAGTCACCCATTGGGCACTCCTTCTTTCTGGATGCCATGGCGGTGGCATTGTGCTGTATCCTGCCTGAGCTCTGGCCTCTGCTCAGTCCTCCCTCTTGCTCTGTCTGCCATATATCTGAGGAGCCTAGATCCTCCTTGGTCTAACTCAGTGTCTTCAACAAATAACACTTTTGAGTTCATCAGGTTGAAACTTTTTTGAGATTGTTTAATGATTGTTTTTCTCTCCAAACCTATGTCTATAGAATGGGTGGTCGTGATGATCCTGGAGCTCTGGTCTTCATACTTGTCTCAGATATGGAAGCTCCTTTGGTCTCCATGTGTCACCTGATGGTTGCGTGTTTTATTTAGGATGAGTAGTAGATGATCGTGGTGGGCCTTTGCCTTCTTGGAAAGGGGGTGTTGCCAGTGGGGATTGCACATATTCCTGGACCCTGCTCCCACATGATGTGACTCTCCTGCCTGGGCCCTGCCCACAGGAGACTTCCTGTCTCATTCTTGAAGGACATCTGCTTCCTCTGCTCTTGGGTGGGACTGCCCCCCACTATTTAATCTTTTGGGTGCAAAAGATGTCAGGGAGTCAAAGAGACTGTGTTTAGGCTGGGTGCAGGGGAGGTTGCCTCAGGGCTACATAATTGTTGCATTGCCCGGGATGGGGTGTACTTTGCACAAACCTCTCTGCTCCTCTGGCAGGCATGGCTGAATGTGGCTTTAACTCCAGCACGGGCCCTCTCCTCGTTCCCAGGTGTGCTTTGGTTTTCCTTGGATTTCTTTGGGGGTGCAGAGGAAAGAGAATATTTGTACACTGTTAGGATGCAGAGGAAAGAGAATATTTGTACACTGTTGCTGAGCATGTCCACTGGTGCAGCCATAATTTAAAAAAAAAAAAAGTATGGAATTTCCTTAAAATTTTTTTTTTAATTTATTTTACTTTTGGTGCATACTGTATCTGGCATTTCTCCCCATGTTATCCCTCCCCACCCTCCACTCCCTCCCCAACCCCCATTGTCTCTCCCCTATGTCCCCTAACTGTCCCCTGTGTGTGATGCTCCTCTCCCTGAGTCCACGTGTTCTTGTTGTTCAACACCCACCTATGAGTGAGAACATACAGTGCTTGGCTTTCTGTTCTTGGGTCAGTTTGCTGAAAATGATGGTTTCCAGATTCATCCAAGTCTGTACAAAGGACACGAACTCATTGTTTTTTATGGCAGCGTAGTATTCCATGGTGTATATGTATCACGTTTTCTTTGTCCAGTCTATCACTGATGGGCATTTGGGTTGGTTCCAGGTCTTTGCTATTGTACACAGGGCTGCAATGAACATACGCGTGCATGTGTCTTTATAGTAGAATGATTTATAGTTCTTTGGGTATATACCCAATAGTGGGATTGCTGGGTCAAATGGAATTTCTATTTCTAGATGCTTGAGAAATCGCCACACTGACTTCCACAATGGTTGAACTAATTTACACTTCCACCAACTGTGTAAGAGTGTTTCTATTTCTCCACATCCTCTCCAGCATCTGTTGTCTCCAGATTTTTTAATGATCGCCATTCTAACTGGCGTGAGATGATATCTCAGTGTGGTTTTGATTTGCATTTCTCTAATGACCAGTGATGATGAGCATTTTTTCATATGTTTGTTGGCCTCATATATATCCTCTTTTGAAAAGTGTCTGTTCATATCCTTCACCTACTTTTGAATGGGGTTGTTTTTTTCTTGTATATATGTTTTACTTCTTTGTAGATTCTGGATATTAGCCCTTTGTCAGATGGGTAGATTGCAAAAATTTTTTTCCCATTCTGTTGGTTGCCGATTCACTCTAATGATGGTTTCTTTTGCTGTACAGAAGCTCTGGAGTTTAATTAGATCCATTTTTAATTAGATCCCATTTGTCTATCCTGGCTTTTATTGCCATTGCTTTTGGTGTTTTAGTCATGAAGTCCTTGCCTATGCCTATGTCCTGGATGGTTTTGCCTACATTTTCTTCTAGTGTTTTTATGGTGTTAGGTTTTAGGTTTAAATCTTTGATCCATCTGGAGTTAATTGTAGTGTAAGGTGACAGGTAGGGGTCCAGTTTTTGCTTTCTGCACATGGCTAGCCAGTTTTCTCAACACCATCTATTAAACATGGAGTCCTTTCCCCATTGCTTGTTTTTGCTGGGTTTGTCAAAAATCAGATGATTGTAGATGTGTGGTGTTTCTTCTGGGGTCTCTGTTGTGTTCCATTGGTCTATGTCTCTGTTTTGGTACCAGTACCATGCTGTTTTGATTACTGTAGCCTTGTAGTACAGTTTGAAGTCTGGCGGTGTGATGCCTC
This sequence comes from Alouatta palliata, assembly GCA_004027835.1. Lineage (NCBI taxonomy): Eukaryota > Metazoa > Chordata > Mammalia > Primates > Atelidae > Alouatta > Alouatta palliata. Next base: position 18,300 of record PVKV010029243.1, on the reverse strand, counting down.
TGGCTTTGTTCTTTTTGCTTAGGATTGTCTTGGCTATGCAGGGTCTGTTGTGATTCCATATGAAGTTTAAAGTGGTTTTTTCCAGTTCTGTGAAGAAGGTCATTAGTAGCTTGAAAGGGATAGCATTGAATCTATAGATTACTTTGGGCGGTATGGCCATTTTCATGGTATTGATTCTTCCTAACCATGAGCATGGAATGTTTCTCCATCTGTTTGTGTCCTGTCTTATTTCATTGAACAGTGGTTTGTAGTTCTCCTTGAAGAGGTCCTTTACATCCTTTGTTAGTTGTATTCCTAGGTATTTTATTCTCTTTGTAGCAATTGTGAATGGGAGTTTGCTCTTGATTTGGCTGTCTGTTTGTCTGTTATTGGTATATAGGAATGCTTATGATTTTTGCACATTGATTTGTATGCTGAGACTTTGCTGAAGTTGCTTATCAGTTTGAGAAGATTTTGGGCTGAGATGATGGGGTCTTCTAGATATACAATCATGTCATCTGCAAATAGAGACAGTTTGACTTCCTCCTTTCCTAATAGAATAACTTTTATTTCTTTTTCTTGCCTGATTGCTCTGGCTAGAACTTCCAATGCTATGTTGAATAGGAGTGGTGAGAGAGGGCATCCTTGTCTAATGCCTGATTTCAAAGCGAATTCTTCCAGCTTTTGCCTGTTCAGTATGATATTGGCTCTAGGTTTGTCATATATAGCTTTTATCATTTTATGATACTTTCCATCAATACCTAGTTTATTGAGAGTTTTTAGCATGAAGCACTGTTGAATTTTATCGAATGCCTTCTCTACATCTATTGAGATAATCATGTGGTTTTTGTCTTTGGTTCCGTTTATGTGATGGATTACATTTATGGATTTGCGTATGTTGAACCAGTCTTGCATCCCCGGGATGAAGCTTACTTGGTCGTGATGGATAAGCTTCCTAGTGTGCTGTTGCAATCTGTTTGCCAGTATTTTATTGAAGATTTTTGCATTGATGTTCATCATGGATATTGGCCTGAGGTTTTCTTTTTTAGTTGAGTCTCTGCCTGGTTTTGGTATCAGAATGATATTGGTCTCATAAAATGAGTTAGGGAGGATTCCCTCCTTTTGTATTGTTTGATACAGTTTCAGAAGGAATGGAACCAGCTCATCTTTGTACGTCTGGTAGAATTTGGTTGTGAACCCGTGTGGACCTGGACTTTTTTTGATTGGTAGGCTATTGATTGCTGCCTCTACTTCAGCCCTTGTTATTGGTCTATTCAGGGTTTCAGCTTCCTCTTGGTTTAGTTTTGGTAGATTACAGATGTCTAGGAATCTATCCATTTCTTCCTGGTTTACCGCTTTATGTGAGTAGAGCTGTTGGTAGTAATCTCTGATGGTAGTTTGTATTTCTGTGGGATCAGTGGTGATATCCCCTATATCGCTTTTTGTTGCATCTATTTGATTCGTCTCCCTTTTCTTTTTTATTAATCTGGCTAGCGGTCTGTCTATTTTGTTGATCTTTTCAAAAAACCAGCTCCTGGATTTAGATTTTTTTGAAGGGTTTTTGTGTCTCTATCTCCTTCAGTTCTGCTCTGATCTCAGTTATCTGTTGTGTTCTGCTAGCTTTTGAGTTTTTTTGATCTTGCTACTCTAGTTCTTTCAGTTTTGATGATAGGGTGTTGATTTTAGATCTTTCCTCTCTTCTCTGGTGGGCATTTATTGCTATAAATTTCCCTCTCAATACTGCTTTAAAGGTGTCCCAGAGATTCTGGTAAGTTGTGTCTTCATTCTGGTTGGTTTTGAAGAACATCTTTATTTCTGCTTTCATTTCACTGTTTTTTGAGTCAACATTCGGAAGCAAGTTGCTCAGTTTCCAAGTGGTCATGTGGGTTTGAGTGTGCTTCTTGATCCTGATTTCTAGTCTGATTGCGCTGTGGTCTGATAGACTGTTTGTTATGATTTCTGTTCTTTTGCATTTGCTGAGGAGTGATTTGTTTCCAATGATGTGGTCAATTTTAGAGTAAGTGCAAAGTGGTGCTGAGAAAAATGTATATTCTGTGGATTTGGGATGGAGCGTTTTGTATATGTCTATTGGATCCGCTTGGTCCAGCTTTGCATTCAAGTCTTGGATGTACTTGTTAATTTTCTGTCTCGTTGATCTGTCTAATATTGACAGTGAAGTATTGAAGTCTCTGACTATTAGTGTGTGGGAGTCTAAATCTCGTTTTAGGTCATTAACAACTTGCTTTATGTATCTGGTTGCTCCTGTGTTGGGGGCATATATATTTAGGATAGTTAGCTCTTTTTTTTTGATTGATCCTTTTACCATTATGTAATGTCCTTCTTTATCTCTTTTGATCTTTGTTGGTTTGAAGTTCATTTTATCAGAGACTAGGACTGCAACCTCTCCTTTTTTTGTTCTCCATTTTCTTGATAAATCTTCTTCCATCCCTTTATTTTGAGTCTATGTGTGTCTTTGTATTTGAGATGGGTTTCTTGAATACAGCACACGGATGGGTTCTGACTTTTTATAAAGTTTGTCATCTTTTTGTTTTGATTGGGTAGTTTAGGTCATTTACATTCAATGTTATTATTGTTATGTATGAATTTGATCCTGCCATTTTGTTACTGGCTGATTTTCTTTCTCATTCGTTGACTCATTTTCTTCATTGCATTTTTGGTCTTTGCCAACTGGTTTGCTTTTGCAGTGACTAATACTTGTTCCTTTCCATGTTTAGTGTTGCTTTCAGGAGCTCTTTTAGGGCAAGTCTGGTGGTGATGAAATCTCTCAATAACTGTCTGTAAAGGATTTTATTTCTCCTTCACTTATGAAGCTTAGTTTGGCTGGATATGAGATTCTGGGTTGAAAGTTCTTTTCTTCAAGTATGATGAATATTGGCCCCCACTCTCTTCTGGCTTGCAGGGTTTCTGCTGAGAGATCTGCAGTGAGTCTGATTGGCTTCCCTCTGTGGGTGACCTGACCTTTCTCTCTGGCTGCCCTTAGCATTTTTTCCTTCATTTCAACCCTGGTGAATCTAACAATAATGTGCCTTGGGTTGCTCTTCTTGAGGAATATCTTTGTGGAGTTCTCTGTATTTCTTGAATTTGAAATTTGGACTGCCTTGCTAGGCTTGGGAAGTTCTCCTGGATAATATCCTGGAGTGTGTTTTCCAGCTTGGATTCATTCTCCCCATCATATTCAGGTACACCGATCAAGCATAGATTAGGTTTTTTCACATAATCCCATATTTCTTGGAGGCTTTGTTCATTTCTTTTCACTCTTTTTTCTCTTGTATTACCTTCTCTTTTTATTTCATTGAGTTGATCTTCAATCTCTGATATCCTTTCTTCTGCTTGATCGATTCAGCTATTAAAACTTGTGTTTGCTTCACATAGTTCACATGCTGTGTTCTTCAACTCCATCAAGTCGTTTATGTTTTTCTCTAAGCTGGTTATTCTAGTTAGCATTTCGTCTAACATTTTGCAAAGTTTTTGGTTCCTTTGCATTGAGTTAGAACATATTCCTTTAGCTCTGAAAAGTTTGTTATTATCCACCTTCTGAATCCTGTTTCCGTCAATTCTTCACACTCCTTCTCGGTCAAGTTGTGATACTGTGTTGTTGAGGAGTTGTGATCCCTTGAAGGAGAAGAGGTGATCTGGTTTTTTATGATTTCATCTTTTTTGCGCTGGCTTTTCCCTATCTTTGTGAATTTACCTGGCTGTGGTGTCAGAGAGCTGCTTGATGAGGTCTCTTGTCTGCCTGTGGGGGGCACTACTGAGTTTCTAGGGACTGCTCCAGATTACTAGGGAAGCTTCCTGTGTCTTTTTTGTTTATGCTGAGAGATGAGGCCCTCCTCTTCTTCTGACCTGTTGGCGCTGCTGGGTTGTTGAGAAAGCTGTCCCGTTGCTACGTAGGCTTCCTGTGGTTTTGTTAAAACATGTAGCCCAGTCCCACCCCTCTAGTAGGGGGTTGTGCCCTTCCTTTACTGGGCTAGATCATTCAGGGTTCATCTCAGAGTGTGGCACTGGCTAAGCAACCCACTAGAGTCAGTGCTTCAGCCCTCTAGGGTTTGTTGGGGAGGTTAGGGACCCGCCCAGCCACACCTGGCAGTCTCCCCCTTTCAGTTTTCTTTCTCTCCAGTGCTGGGATGGGGCTGCCCAGGTGCTCCTGCTTACAGTGCCCTTTCTCTCTGGGTGGGGGGAGGGGGTGATAGCTCAGTCTGTAGACTCTTATTCAATTCTGCACTTGTAATTCTGGGCGCTTGACTGGCAAAAATCCCCTATTCTGTATATTGCTGAGGCTTTGGGAGAAGTACTGTATCTGGACCAGAGCGCCAGAGGTGGAGCCTCTGACTTGCCAGTCAGATGCACTTTCTGGGTGAAGCAGCTCCCCTCCCCACCTCGGCCTGCCCTGAGTGCTCTTTGCTCACCCTCGGACCAAACTCACTGAAATGCACCTGGCACCTCGGTTGGAGCTAGGAGATCTCTGGGTTTCTGCGTCTCTCTCATTGGGTGTTGTGCACTGGAGTTGTGTCTAATCTGCCATCTTGGACCCCCCTTAAAATTTTTAAACTGGAAGTACCACTAATCTCAATTCGGAGTATATAGCCAATGGACATGAAATCAATATCGCCAAGGGCTTCTGCACTTCACTAATACAAATAAATGAATAAACTGTGTGAAAAAGATAATTTCACCTTTAATAGAGAATGAAAATCTTTTATTTATAACAATATTTATGAACCTTGAAGAGATTACGCTAAGTGAAATAAGCGAAATGCAGAAAGAAAAATACTACACAATCTCATTTGTATGTGGAATCTTAAAAAAAAAAAAAAAAAAGAAAAAGAAAGAAAAGAAACAGAGTACGAAGATAGTTACCATGGGCTAGGGAGCGGGGAACCATGGGGAGATATTCATCAAAGGGTGCAAACCTTCATTTATATAATAAAAGACTGCTGGGGGTGTAATGTGCAGAAATAGTGACTATTAATAGTAAGTGTACTTCAGATTTGTTACAAAAATTGATCTTATGTGCTCTTACCACACACACAGAAAAGTATAAAGCAACTATGTGAGGGGACAGATACATTAACCAGCTTTATTAAGATAATTTAAAGATGTATACACATCTCAAAGCACTGTATTGTACACCCTAAATATGTACACTTTTCAATATGCAAATCATAGCTCAATAAATATGGAATAAAAATAAGAGTAATCAGTGGTTGATATCTAGCCACACACAAACTTTATTTGAAACTCTCTTGGCCACTGTTTCTGGCTCAACCTAAGAACTGCAGAGCGCTTCTGGCTCCTTGACTACTCCGACGCTCCTCCCCCTGTTCCCATAGCTGGGGAAGATGTAATCTTTCCAAGGACTTTTTCTCAGGTTTCAGGTCACGCAGATCAGGCAGGGATATCAGCTGTCCCTTGATCATTGCCCACCGCCCTATTTGACTCCAGGAAACACATGCCAGGGCGTCCTGAAGAGGACCACAGCAGCCAGCCTGGGTGAGACCGCCTTTCACTGCATGCACTCCCATCGCTCTGGCTCCACAGGCATCCTTTATGGCCACAGCACCATCCCTCTTCACATTATCAGTGAAGGCTTTGTCACTGCAGAAGATACTGAGGAAGAAAATGAGGGGAAAAAATGGCCTCCGTGTATTAGAGTAATTGCCATGAGATCACCCCAGTTGCCGACAGGATCACTTTTTATCATTGCCATTGTAAAACCTGCTGTAATTGGACGAGAAAATAAAGCATACTCTTTGAATCCCTGAAGTTGGTGTCAGTAAGTTTTATTCAGAAATTTATTTTAACCATGACTTACAAAGTTGTGTCCTGTAGATCAAGGCAGTCAAAATTGAACCATTGTTATTGGAGAATGGATTGTTCAGCTGAAAACTAAGTGCGACCTTTATGTCCTTGAGCATAGATGGGAAGTAAAACTTGGAGACACTGTGTTACCCTTTCTCATTCGCCCTGGCAGTGATAGCTGTGATGGCTGTGAACGGCAGCAGGTCAGAGCTCGCCTGTTTTGGTAAGAAAGACAAATTGCTTATTGGTTCAACACTAAGTTAGGAGAAAAAAATAGTTGGAAATAAGACAATAATTAAAGAAAGTACAAGTAAGACATAGTTCACAGGATGCAGACTACAAAGACAAATAGACATTGAACAATCTAAAATATACAGATAGAGCTGGAAAATGTAGGGAGTAGATTGGAAGTGAAGAAACCTTCTAAAGAGATGATGCTCCTGCATCTGTTTATTCTGAAATTACTGACAGCAACAAAGGTTACAAAATATTGAAGTAGATGGTTTGGAAAAAAGACGGCCTGGGGAAGGATGGTGGAGAAATGAAGACTTCTATCGGCTTTAGCTTCAAGAAACACACGTAGGCTTGGGGACAGGCATCCATCCTCAACTGAAGATGTTCGCCTTCTCCAAAGCAAAAACAAACAAACTTGGACAAAGCATGGAGATGTTAGCTGAAAATTTTCCAGAAATTAAACCTTAAAAAGATGACGTAGGGACCAAACCCTGCTTAAAGGCGACTATAGACAGAAGGTGAGTTGTAGAAGAAATCTCAAGCTTCTTTAAAAATAGAGTTTGGAAACTCTTATTTATTTTATTTTACACAGAACTTTACTTCACAAAAGAGTCTGTGACAAAGGGACACTGTCACAGATTACCACTCCCTGATTCAGAAATATGTAATAAAGTTTGGTTTGCAGCTTTTAAAACCATTTTTTAAACTAATAAATAGTGACTGAATCGAGTTTTACAGTAAGTGGACTAAAGTTCACAGGGCACAGATGAGTTTATCGAACTTCATGATTTTATCTTGTTATTTACAACATCCATATAAGCAAAAAACCATATGAGCAAAACTCATGTGACCACTAATGACTTAAATGTGTATTTGTCTTTGTTTCCCTATATTCACAGTAAGATGCTCAGCAAAAGAAGCATCAAAAGTTTATAAAAATAAATCTGACTCTATGCATCATTATTTATGTCCTTTAGAACCTAGATGAAGAACCTCTTGTACTTGAAATAATGTAAATAGTGTTATTGAAGAACTAATGAACAGGTGACATATTGTAGAAAATTAATCAGTTATTTTTCTCTTCTGTGAAGACTCTATGTATTTGTACTATATATTCAGCATTTCTATTTGGTTTGTTTCATAACTAACAAGATATTTAGATATGAACAACTGGGTGCAGTGTTGAAATCGTGTCCTGACATTTGTAGTTTCCATAAATGTTATCACAGGTAATGGAGCTGTGCCAGAGAAATCTGATTTCTAGTACAGAAGAAATACTTAGGGCCTTAAGTTTAAGATATTTATTGAAAATGTCCTCAATTGCAATAGTAACATTACCACATTAAAAAGAAATTATTCTGGATTAAACAAAAATTCAAATTACACATTTTATGGAGTTAGGGAAGTGCTAATAAAGTAGACTGGCAATTGAAGCCAAAAGATCTGAATTCACATAAGTAGTTTTACCCATGTTTATTTTATGTTAACAATAATTCATACCATATACTATTTACTGTAGTGAAGTATTTCAGAAATCTGTACATAGTACATAATTAATTTTCCAATGGTAAAAAAAGTAAACACATTTTACAAAGTATTACAATGTGGTCTCTTGAAGCTACCAGTATTTCAGATGAAGAAACTTGGAACTTCTCATGATGTGGTGTTCTATGACATAGAAATTCTAGATAAAATATTTTACTCATGCATGCAATTGTTGACATTTCTGCTTTTCAGGAAAATAACATGCTTCAGAAACTTAATGCAGATAATAAAATCACCAAGAAGTCACAAGAATTCACAAAATGCCTAATATAGTTGAAAAAAATTATGGAAACTTCTCAGGATCAGAAGTAAATAAAGGTAATGGTTGAGAGAAATGTCAACCTAAGAGGCCAGTGCTCCATTCAGATGCATCTGATCACAAAGATCTTAAATTTATGTGGGTTGTTCAGCTTCTGACAAGGCAAATGGAATAAACACAGATAAAGTGCTTGCAGGCATCCAGTGTGTGCTCTCTCCCATATGTGAGAATGAAATTATAAAGTATATTGCACACAAGGAGATGAGCTACTAGCATGAAGCATTAGATAAATTATATGGCACATAAAACTCAGATGTGAGGTTTATATTTAAGTATTTGTCCAATATAATGAAATAATAAGAAACCAAAATAATGTGGAAAAAAAAACCTATGAGTTTGACAAGTCATATTTGGAAACGAGGCAAATGGAAAGTAAACTACTGGAAATGTAGTAAAACAATTTAATGTACAGCATACAAATGGCATATTAAAATACACTGAATTGAAGAGAGGACTAGTAAACTAAAATGCTGAGAATTAATGTAGTCATATACTTTATAAAAAGCAAATTAATATAAAATACAAATATATTTATTTCTACATGAAAATTAGATGAGAAGAAATTTAAAAAATTGTTTTCTAGACTGCATAAACAGGAAGGCAACATGCGAAGAGTTGGTGACTCATAAGTTTCCAAAAGTGGAAATAAGTTTAGAGTGTAATGCATCAAAAAAGATAAATTAAGGAATACTCAAAAGAAGTAATGGTTTTGATTATTGTGAATACTGCATCAATAAACAAAGTAGTGCAATTTTTTTTTTTTTTTTTAATTTTAGGTGGAGTTTCACTCTTGTTGCCCAGGCTGGAGCCCAATGATGCAATCTCGGCTCACCACAACCTCTGCCTTCCAGATTCAAGGGATTCTTTTGCCTCAGCCTCCCAAGTAGCTACACCCCTCTCATTTTGTGTTTTTGATAGAGACAGGGTATCTTTATGTTGGTCAGGCTGGTCTTGAACTCCCTACCTCAGGTGATCCGCCCACCGCAGCCAACTAAAGTGCTGAGATTACAGGCATGAGCCACCGCTCCCGGCCTCCTTTTAACATACTGATTTTATTTCCTTTTGATATATAACCAGTGAATGCATATGGTAATTCTATTTGTAATTTCTTGAAAAACTTCCACACTGTTTTTCCTGTTGTACCAATTTACATTCTTACCAACAGTGAATCAGTGCCCATCTACAAATGAAGAAAATGTTACACACACACGTGCACATACACACAGGAATAATGTTCATTAATAAAACAGAATAAACTCCTGTCATTTATGTTAACATGGATGAACCTAGAGGACATTATGTTAAGTGAAATAAGCCAGTAACAGAAAGAAAAATATCACACGATGTCGGCCCGCCGGTCCCGCCGCCCCCGCCGCCCCGCACTCGGGCGAGCGCACAAGCCGCGCAGTAGAAGGAGCGCGCCTGGCCGAGCGGGCCATGGCCGCGGGGGCCGCCGCCGCAGGTGGTGGCGCGCGGTGAGGCGAGCGTGGCGCCCCTTCCTGGGCGGATGGAACGCGGCTCGGCGGGCGGGCAGTGCCGGCGTCTGTGGCTGGAATGGTGCTGGCGGCGGCGGTCGGTGCCTGCGTTCTGAAGCCCGAGAGGAGCTACAATGGAGACGCCGCCGCTGCCTCCCGCATGCACAAAGCAGGGTCATCAGAAGCCTCTCGATTCAAAAGATGATAGTACCGAAAAACACTGCCCAGTGACAGTGAATCCTTGGCATATGAAGAAAGCTTTTAAAGTCATGAACGAATTAACAAGTCAAAATTTGCTATGCGATGTCACAATTGTGGCAGAAGACATGGAAATCTCTGCTCATAGAGTGGTGCTGGCTGCCTGTAGTCCTTATTTTCATGCCATGTTTACAGGTGAGATGAGTGAAAGCCGAGCAAAGAGAGTTAGAATAAAAGAGGTAGATGGCTGGACCCTGAGGATGCTAATTGATTACGTTTACACTGCAGAAATTCAGGTTACAGAAGAAAATGTACAGGTACTTCTTCCAGCAGCTGGTCTCTTACAGTTACAGGATGTGAAGAAGACCTGCTGTGAATTTTTGGAATCCCAGCTTCACCCTGTCAACTGCTTAGGAATCCAGGCTTTTGCTGATATGCATGCATGTACCGACCTTCTGAACAAGGCCAACACCTATGCAGAGCATCATTTTGCAGATGTCGTACTTACTGAAGAATTTCTCAATCTTGGCATTGAACAAGTGTGCAGCTTAATCTCAAGTGACAAACTTACCATTTCTTCAGAAGAGAAGGTATTTGAAGCAGTAATTGCATGGGTGAACCATGACAAGGATGTGAGGCAAGAGTTTATGGCCCGACTGATGGAACATGTGCGGTTACCTTTGCTTCCTTGGGAATACTTAGTTCAGAGGGTTGAAGAGGAAGCATTGGTCAAGAATAGCAGTGCTTGCAAAGATTACCTCATTGAAGCAATGAAGTATCGTCTGCTGCCAACAGAGCAGCGTATATTAATGAAGAGTGTCCAGACCCGGCTGAGGACACCCATGAACCTTCCCAAATTGATGGTGGTGGTTGGGGGCCAAGCACCAAAGGCTATCCGGAGTGTGGAATGCTATGACTTTAAAGAAAAAAGGTGGCACCAAGTAGCAGAGTTGCCTTCCAGGAGGTGCAGGGCAGGGATGGTCTACATGGCTGGGCTTGTTTTTGCCGTTGGTGGCTTTAATGGCTCATTAAGAGTTCGCACTGTAGATTCCTACGACCCTGTGAAGGACCAGTGGACTAGTGTTGCTAACATGAGAGACCGGAGAAGCATTTTGGGAGCTGCTGTGTTAAACGGGTTGTTATACGCTGTGGGAGGCTTTGATGGGAGTACAGGTTTATCATCTGTGGAAGCGTACACCATAAAGTCTAATGAGTGGTTTCATGTAGCTCCCACGAACACAAGGAGGAGCAGTGTTGGTGTGGGTGTTGTTGGAGGTTTGCTGTATGCTGTAGGAGGTTACAACGGAGCATCACGTCAGTGTCTTAGCACAACAGAATGCTATAATGCTACAACACACGAGTGGACCTATATAGCAGAAATGAGCACCAGACAGAGTGGAGCAGGTGTTGGTGTGTTAAACAATTTATTATATGCTGTAGGAGGTCATGATGGCCCTTTAGTATGAAAAAGTGTTGAAGTATATGATCTCACCACTAATGCATGGAGACAGGTTGCAGATATGAACATGTGCAGAAGAAATGCAGGAGTGTGTGCAGTTAATGGTCTGTTATATGTTGTTGGAGGGGACGATGGTTCCTGTAACTTGGCTTCGGTAGAGTGTTATAACCCAACAACCGATAAATGGACTGTTGTGTCATCGTGTATGAGCACAGGAAGAAGTTATGCAGGGGTCACAGTTATTGATAAACCATTATGAGCCTGAAAGACATTTTCAGCATATTTATACATGAGAAACAGCCTTCAACAAGTATTTCTGAAGTGACTGAGAATCTAGTACTTCTCCACTTGTAACTGCACTTTAAACTCTCAGCAGAAGATAAGATCGTCTGCCTTTATAGGCCTCGGATACTGAAGATTATTTTTGGTGGAAGCACCGTGTAGGCTTTTTCTGCCATGAGCAGCAGCTGACTGAATTTTCATAAGAAACTTGGACTTCAGGACTTAATCTGTAGTCTTTAGACAACAGCTGCTTTCATAAAGACTAGTTGTTATCAACCTTGAATGACTATGGATTATTTTGTGAAGGAGGATGAAGTCACGTGTGTTCTTGTAAAATTAATTTTATCTTTATTTCTCTAAAAATCTGTATACCCAGAAACTGAAAGTCTTTGAACAGATAATAAAATCTATGTAAGTATACAAACTAAAAAAAAAAAAAAGAAAGAAAAAAAAAGAAAAATACCACATGATGTCACTCAGATGTGAAATTTTAAAAAGTTGATCTCATAGAAATAGAGAGTAGAATGGTGGTTACTGCTACTAGAGGCTAGAGAGAGTGAAGGATCAAGAAATGGGGAAAGGTTTGTCAAAGTTACAAAGTTACAGTTAGACAGGCAGAATAAATTCTGGTGTTCCATTAAGTGATAGGGTGATTATAGCTAATCATAACGTACTGTTTAACACAGGTAGAAAAAAAGATTTTTAATTTTATTAGCACAAAGCAATAATACATGCTTAAAAGGATAGGTATGAAAATATCCTTATTGGGTCACTGTATGGTGTATTGAAACATAACACTTCATACATATGTGCAATAATTATGTGTCAACTAAAAATAAAATAGATCTTAAAGAAAGAATAATAAACTGCATGACACCAAAAAAAAAAAGAAAAATGCTTAAAAGCAGTGAAATACAAGACAGATAACCTATGAAGCTAAGGAAAAAACTCTTACCTCTGTATCAAGTCAGAAAACATAAAAATTAATGTCAATAAAATATTAAAATAAAAGCTTCTGGATAGCATAAAATCTATTAACAGAATAAAAAAACAACCTATAAAATAAAAGAAAATATGTGCATCTGACAAAGAGTTAATATCCAAAATACATAAGGGACTCAACACTGATAAAAATTTAAAAAACCTCACTGAAGAGTGATCATAAGACCTGTATAGATATTTTTTCACAGAAGACAAAGAAGTGCTCAACATCACTAATCATCTGGAAAATTCAATCCAAAACCATATGCGATATTACCTTGCCCCATTTAGAATGGCCATTATCAAGAAGACAAAAAGATAACACGTTTTGATGAGGATGTGGGGAAAAGGGAACACTGTTTTTGTGTGAATGTAAATTTAGTACATTTTTAGACATTTATTTATTTATTAAAAACCCCCATGGAAAACTATGCTGGTATCTCAAAACAAAAACAAAACAAAAACCAAAAACCAAAACATGGAATTCCGTATAATCCATCAATTCCATTATTGAGTATATATCAAAAGCAAATAAAATCAGTATATTGAAGAGATAGTGGCACCCCCATGTTTATCATAGCTCTATTGACAATGGACAAGATATGGAATCAATCTTAGTGCCCATCAGGGATAAATGTTTAGACTAAATGTGGTGTATGCACACAATGGAATACGATTCAACCATAGAATGAAATCTGGCCTTGGGAGCTGACTTCGGCCTCTAGCATGATTGCCCAGCACCGGCTCCTGGCCTGGCCACCGACCCTACAGCTGCGCAGTCCCTCCCTCAGGACGCCCTACCCTCGGCCTCCCAACCGCTGCGGCTTTTGCAGTCCCCAAAACTGCTGCTGCTGCCTCATCTTGGAATTGAAGACGCCTCGTTCTGCTTTCAGGACAGAATCATGAACGCAGCAGCAGCAGCAAAGCGCGAGGCTCCCGCTTCGCTGCCAGGCGCGACCTCAGAGCCGGCCGCACCTGCCATGACGGAGCCCGTACCCAGCACAGCGCACGAGTTGCTCTTGCGAGCAGCGGCTGGGGAGGGACTGGATGGGCAGGACCTCTCTGGGTACTGGGTGAAGGAGAAACCGCAGCCGCTGCGTCCTGTCTTTCCCTGGGGATGTGCAGAATTACCATGAAATTGTGAATTATCCTGCCTATTACCAATGGGAAAATCGGAGTCTAGAAAATGTCGCCAGCATTTTAGCGCACTTGTTCCCCAGGGACTGTATTTGAGTGATAAAGTGCTCGGGAATGCATTTGCACAGATTCGCTGGCCATGATAATTTTGTGAAAAGTGACATGTTTGGTTCCCCAGAACACAATACTTATTCTGGAGCTTTTAAACACCTTTATATGTTATTAGTTAATAATTTTAAGTCAGAATAGCTTATCAAAGACAAATGTGAATGATTGGAATAAGGACTCCACGGCATCTGCTTGTTAGTCCAGTTCTTCTCATACTATATAAATCGTAAGGGAGAAAAAGAGAGGACCTGTGAGAAATCTGATGAGTCAGCCATGAGTTTCTATCCATCATCACTCAATGTTGCAACTTTGACTGAATTCAATAAAGGCTGTGTTGTTTTGAATCAGTTTTTTTTTTTCTTTTGAGTTGAAAGAAGCCAAGAAAGACAAGAATATAGACGGTTTCATTAAAAACATAAGAACAACATATTGGGCAAGGCAAACTGGCTCATGTCTGTAATCCTAGAACTTTGGGAGGCTGAAGTGTGTGAATCACAAGGTCAGAAGTTCAAGACCAGCCTGGGCCTACATAGTGAAACTCTGTCTCTACTAATAATACAAAAATTAGCTGGGCATGTTGGCACACGCCTGAAGTCCCAGCTTCTAGGGAGGCTGAGGCAGGAGAATGCACCACTGCACTGCAGCTGGGCAACAGAGTGAGACTTCATCCAAAATAATAATAATAATTATTATTATTATTATTATGTATTGGCTAAATGGTGGTAATTATTGAGAAAGCAATACTTGGGTTAGTTATCCACAAGTATTGAAAAAATTTGCACAAACAGGGATTATTGTTCATACTCATGTATCACTTTACTAAATACATGATTCAATGAGATCTTGGATTGGAAAGGAGCAAAATAAATTTGTTTGGATACTTGGGGATATTGGTATACAGGTGACTTGTAATCTGGTTCCAGAAATTAGCCATCATCCAGCCTGAGGCCAGATCCACATATAAAAGTCACAATTTCAACTCTGAACTGCATCCATGTGTGAGATTTAGAATCTCAGTAGTGGACTCTGTCCATGTATGAAGGTGACAATCCTAATTGTTGTCTACATGTGTCTATGAGAGTCACAATCTCACCTGTGTGCTGGGCCTTGTTATGTCACTCTCTATACAAGCGAAGGGCTTTATAAAATACATGTGAATGCCATAATCTTCTGTGAGACTTTTACAATGAGTAGACCAAGGACCATAGCTGTTGCCCTAAGCTTAGCTATTAGAGTCAAAATTTCTCCTGTTGGCTTGGTCCATATAAGAAAGCCATCATCATGATTGTTGCTTAGGCATAGGCATAGGTCATAACTCTGCTCATAACCTGTGAGCAGAACTCTGGGAGGAAAGTTACATCACCTTAATGCTGGCCCGGGAACTGTTAATATATCTCCATGAGCAGGACCCACACAGAAAAGTCACATCAAATCTGTGCTAGGCTCAGTGATATGTCACAATGCCCACTGTAGACAGAACCCAGTGAAAAGAGTCACACCACCTAGGTGCTGGGCCCAGCAATATGCCACAATCCCCCCTGCTGACAGGGCCAAGCCATGAGAGGAGAGTCATGTTACCTAGGTAATATTCCCAGATTTATGTTCCAAACCTTACTGGAGGCAGGGCACAGGGAAGAAAATAGACTCTCATCACCCAGTTGATGGGCTCAGAGACATATTACCATGCCCCTTGTGGGCAGGATCCAGGTAGAAGAGTCATATATTACCTCGGTATTTAGGTGAGGTATATGTCACAATTCCAACTGTTGTCCGGATTCATGCAAGGGAGTAAAGTCAATCCGCTGCTGAGAAAAAATTATATGTCCAAGTCACACCTACAGGAAGGTCCAGGGATGATATCCACAGTCCCACATATATTCTAGCTCAAGGTGTAAGAGACAGCACCTTCTGTGAACTCTGTTAAATACACAAATCACAACCTCAGTGGTGGACAGAATTCGTGCCAGAAATCTCCAACCTCACCTGCAAATACTGTCTAATTAGAGCCCTCACTGCCTCACACGTGTGCTGAGTTTTAATATGAAAGTCACCATTCTACCTGTGAACTGGATCCATGTGTGAGAGTCACAATGTCGACTTTAAACTGATCTAGATGTGATATTCAGAACCTCAACAATAGGCTGTGTCCGTATGGGAAGATGATCTTTCTCACTGTATGTTTTGAGTGCATAGAAGAGTCACAATGTCACCTGTGAGCTGGGTCTTTATAAGGCACCCTCTGTGTCACTTAAGGGCTTCCTATAGTATGCATGAGAATGAAAACCTGCTCTGAGACATTCATGATGGTAGAAACCCATGATCCTACGTGTTGCTCTAAGTGTAGGCATCAGAGTCAACACCTCTCCTATTTGCTGGGTCCAGGTATGAGAGTCATCAGTGTGCCTGTGAACTGGGTCCAGAAATGAGCCACCCTGCCATTTGTGGAGGGATCTAGATATGACAGTCTCAATCCCACCTGTGAACTGTTTCTGTGAGTGAGATCCAGGACCCCATGAGTGGGTTCTGTTCACATTTAATTCTAACTGTGGACTGTGTGTGCATGCAAGAGTCACAATCAGGATTTTGAGCTGGGTCCTGTTTTAACACTATCTGTACCACGTTAGGGCATTATACAGTATGCATGAATGTTATAATTCTCTAAGACCTCTGTAAAAGTGGGAAGCCCAAGATCTTATCTGTTACCGTAAGACTAGATACAACAGTCAACATCTCTTCTACTACCTGGGATCAGGCATGAGAGACGTTGACATGCCTATGATCTGGGTCCAGAAACGAGTCACCTTCCAACCTGTTGCCAGATCCACATATGACCGTCCCAATACTAACTGTGGACTGTTTGCACATGTGAGATTCAGAGCCTCGCCTGTGGGCTTTGTTCATGTGTGAGAGTGACGATCCCAATTGTTGGATGGTGTAACAATGAGAGACAACATTTTACCTCTGTAATGGACTCTCATAAGACCCAAGTATTTTATAGAATATTCATGAGTTTCATAATCATCTGTAATCTTTATACGATTAGAAGACCCAGAACTTTACCGATTGTTCTAAGCTTAGCTGTAAGAGTCAAAATCTCTTGTATTGGCCAGGCTGTCATATGAGTCATCATTTTTCCTGTGACTTGAACCCAGGTGTATGTCACAATCCTGCCTGTGGACAGAACCAGGCAGGAGAGTCATGCCACCTGAATATGAGTCAGGGATATATTAGTATCCCCCCTGTAGGGTGCCAGTGTGCCCTACAGTCCACCCACGGGTACCTTGAGTCCAGTGGTGACAAAGGAATGAGACAAAGACAAGTTAAGAATGCAAAAAGTGAGACAAGGGGGCCAATGTGAAAAGGAGGCCGCAAAGGCCTTGAGCTCTGGTATTCACAATATTTATTGAATACAATCACTTTTATCTATAGAGCAAATGGTAGGTGAATCTGTGAAAGGGAGGCTGTGCATCAAATATAAGATTGATAGCAGTGGCGGTGTATGTGAGCTTTTCAAGAACTAAAAGCATATGCTTATCTGTTATAAAAGCGATAATGCAGCTGGTGGGAACAGGCTTAGCAAGGAGCCTATGTGTCGGGTTACATTCCAGTGCTTCAAGCGAGTGTTATGTCATTGGGCACAATGTTTAAAATATCAGAGCTTAGGTCACTCTGTACCTGTTAACACGCTGGCAATAGAGAGGCCTTTCTCCACAGATGTCTCCTGTGGCCTTCAAAGTTTATTGTTCCTGATTTCTTTTTTTTTTTTTTTTTTGCCTTTTTAAAATATAAGTTTTATTTTCTAATTTTTCAAGCAAATGCACATATTATTAAAAATGTACATGCCCCTCCCTTTAGTCATAATTAAATAAAATACATGAGTGCTTTTTTTTCTTGAAATCAAATGTATCAGGCAATTTTAAGCCATGGAATTGTGTTAAAGTTACTGCCATTCATTCTGATTTTTTTTTTAATATATATAGTTTTTATTGCATTTTAGGTTTGGGGGTACCTGTGAAGAACATGCAAGATTGTGGCATAGGTACACACATCTCAGTGTGATTTGCTGCCTTCCTCCCCGTCACCTATATCTGGTATTCCTCCCCATGCTATCCCTCCCCAACTCCCCACCCCCCGCTGTCACTCCCTTTCCTTTCTTCTCCCCGACAGACCCCACTGTGAGATGCTCCCCTCCCTGTATCCATGTGTTCTCATTGTTCAACACCCGTCTATGGGTGAGAATATGGGGTGCTTGATTTTCTGTTCTTGTGTCAGTTTGCTGAGAATGATGGTTTCCAGGTTCATCCATGTCCTGGAAAGGACACAAACTCATCATTTTTGATGGCTGCATAATATTCCATGGTGTATATGTGCCACATTTTCCCTGTCCAGTCTATCCTCGATGGGCATTTGGGTTGGTTGCAGGTCTTTGCTATTGTAAACTGTGCTGCAATGAACATTTGTGTGCATGTGTCCTTACAGTAGAATAATTTATAATCCTTTGGATATATACCCAGTAATGGGATTGCTGGGTCAAATGGAATTTCTATTTCTAGGAACGTGAGGCATTGCCACACTGTCTTCCACAATGGTTGAACTAATTTACACTCCCACCAACAGTGTAAGAGTGTTCCTATTTCTCCACATCCCCTCCAGCATCTGTTGTCTCCAGATTTTTTAATGATCGCCATTCTAACTGGCGTGAGGTGGTATCTCAATGTAGTTTTGATTTGCATTTCTCTAATGACCAGTGATGATGAGCATTT
>PVKV010029242.1:0-23900 GCA_004027835.1 Alouatta palliata | reverse complement strand
CATGCCCAGCTAATTTTTGTATTTTTAGTAGAGACGGGGTTTCACCATGTTGACCAGGATGGTCTCGATCTCTTGACCTCGTGATCCACCCGCCTCGGCCTCCCGAAGTGCTGGGATTACAGGCGTGAGCCACCGCGCCCGGCGATTTGCTAATTTTTTAAAGGAGTTTCACATCCATTTTCATGGGAACCTGTAATGTTTCTTTGTTGTCATGTGTTCACCAGAATTTAGCATTAAGGTTATGCTAGACTCAGAACCTGACTTGGAAAATGTTCCTGTTTTCTGTCTTCTCCAGGAGATCTCATGTAAGACCGGGATCCTTTCTTCCTTCAGTGTTTGGTAGAATTCACCAGTGAAGTCATGTGGGCCTGGAGTTTTCTTTGCTCAATCGTTCCTAATTTCGGGCTCAATTTCTTTAATGGATTTTTTTTCTTGTGACAGCTTTGGTGAGCTGTGTTTTTTGGGAGGCTGAGGAGGGCGGATCACGAGGTCAGGAGATCAAGACCATCTTGGCCAACATGGTGAAACCCTGTCTCTACTAAAACAGAAAAAATTAGCCGGCTTGGTGGCACGTGCCTGTAGTCCCAGCTACCTGGGAGGCTGAGGCAGGGGAATCTCTTGAACCCGGGAGGCAGAGGTTGCGGTGAGCTTAGATCGAGCCACTGCACTTCAGCCTGGCGACAGAGCAAGACTCTGTCTCAAAAAAAAAAAAGAAAAACAACACTTTGCCTATTTCCTTTAATTCTCAAATGTATCCACATAAGCTGTTCTGCTCTCTTCTTCCATTCTCTTTAAACATTAGACTGCTGTATGATTACAAGAGGTTTCCGAATGATTAGAGGTTTATGCACTGTATTCACAGCCCTCACCAAAGTATACCTGCAAGTCCTGTGTACGTGACTGTCTTTGTCATCTCCTGTGGCCCCCAGTGAACTATGAACTCCCTATCCGCAGATGCAGGGACCAGGTGGAACTCACTGCCCAGATAGGACACATCTAGGCACCATTGAACTGGGGCCAGAGTAAATGGTTGCACTCAGAATTTCAGGGGCAGCCCCCACTGGCTGCTGACTGCTTTGCATGGGCCTCAGATCACTTTGAAATGGAGCTTTCCAATGCTGTTCACATGGAAACATCTAAGAGCTCCCCCAGGTCCACCAAGCCAGAGAAAGTCATTGATAGATTGGTCTGAATGAGGATTAATCAATAATTTATGCTGATGTTTTTCGTCATGCAGCACAGAGGCCTTTTTTGATATGATTTGACAGGGTCAGGCACACGTTGGATTAATTAAACCTCACACAGAAAATTTTTTTAAAAATTGCCCCCCAGCCCCCAGATGATTAGATCCCAAAGATGGGCTCAATCTGCGATCGATGAGGAGGGATGGAGGAGCAGACCGGGCTGCCGAGTGAAAGTCCGGATTCAGCAGATGCCTCTGCAAGGCTGCCCTGATGGGCACGGCGAATGTAAGTACACTTACTGGCATCTTCTCATAACGCGGCCTTTAGGAGGCCAGCCGTTCGCACGCGATGATGGATGGTTTTGCCGGCGGGAGCCAACGTCTGGAAGCCAACTTTGCGGAGGCCTCCCTTGGAGGAGCCGGAATGCTGAAACCGACATCCTCAAAGCAGACATCCAAAGAAATGAATAGAAATTAATGATCAACGTCTTCCCAGCAAAACGGAGGCAATCTTGGAATCGAGTGGAGCATTGCCTTCCAGGCAAGCTTCTCAGAGGAATTTCCACCCTCCGGGCTCTCAGCGGGATCTCCAGCCGGGGCAGCCCGGCCAAGCGCCCCCATCCCCGGACCCACTCCTTACACCACTAGACCGCGGCAGTGCGCAGGATCGCCTTCTTGCTCTCTACCTGAGTGATGGGTGAATCACGTTGCCCACGTTCAGTCCCTTCACCGGTTCACCTGCACTCACCGCCACAGTGATGATTCATCGCCATAGGAACCACATGCCCCAAACCCCCCAATCAGGCTGCGCTGCCCGGACTTGAACAAATGTTGAAATCGGGTCACAGGTGAGACTGAAGCTAGACGGGAAGCCCTGTCCTGGCTCTCAGTTACTTGGCTTCTCTGCACCGTGCGGTCTTCCTAGGAAGGAAATTCCCCAGGCTCTACCCGTCAGGGCCACGTGTGGGCCCCAGGGTTGGCCCACCGTTGTTTCCTGGGTCTTCACTCTGATGTAGCACCCCAAATCCCTGCAGAGCCTTCCCCTGCCCCAGGGACTCCTAAGAGTCTGGGGAATCCCACCAGGTGCCACATGAGCTTGGTCCTCTGTTTCTCTGTCCGGCTCTGTCCTCCCCAGATATGACTGGTCCTCCAGGACTTGGCACCACTGGCCTTTGTCACTTCTGGCACTGCTGTGTCTACTCCCGACAGGGCCCACTCCTACCCCAGATGGCCCCACTGAGCCCCTGGAGGGCCGGGCTGCTCTTGGGGCTGTGGTAAGGTGGGGGCACATCCCCAGCTCCCATTTTATTGTTGTCTGTTAGAGAGATCTTGAAGGAATGTTACCTGGCCCTTGGGATCTTTCGGAGCTCCTAATAAAACTATTCTTTCCATTTTCATTTATCTCCTCCCTGTCCTCTGGGAGTTATGAATCTTTGAGAAATTAGGCCTGAGAGTTAAACTAAGGACGGTCCCACCTGGGGCCACTGACATTTGTTGCTGAGTCAGGCTGGTCACCTGGTGTCTTCCTCGAGGAGCTGTGGCTTGGGGTGCCCTCATCCCACTCCACGAGTTTGCTAGACACGGCCAGAATGTCTCAGAGCCGGAAGCACAGAAGCCCCAGGTGGGAAACAAACCATCCTCCTCCCTGCGTGCCCATGGCAGGCATTACTAATCCCTCCCTGCACACTCACCTGATAATGCAGAGGAAGGGGCAAGCCTGAAGCCAGCCCTTCCTGCCCATGCACACTAGAGGAAGCTACAGATAGCCCAGGAAGGGTATTGGGGGTGGAAAGGCAGGAGTTGAGCCAAATGTGTCCATTGTGCCCTCCAGACTTTGGCCAGAGGGCTGCCACATTGGGTAGGAAGAGAGAAAAACTAGGAGCAAGGAGGTTCTATCCAGGTCACATTCTAGACTCTGGAAAGAGATCGTCTCCCAGGCAGCCCCCGCCTACCTGGTGTGTCCTCGTGAGAGGGAACTCAGCAGCATAGTGTGGTTGGGAAGGGATGCGTTTCCCCTCCACCAGCAGCTCCTACGCGGCCTGAATGGACTTCGGGGCTCCAATGTGCCCAGAAGGCACTGACAGAGAGTCCATGGGAGCCACACACACAGGGGAAGAGACCCTGCAGCAGAGGCTGTGAGTGGTTGTTGGAGGCCGGGGACCAAGAAGAGGCTATGAAAGGGACCCAGAGAGAGCTAGGGAGGGGCCAGGCCAGCCGAAAGCCCCTGGCGCCCAGCAGAGGGACGCCTGGGAAGGTTTCCTGCAGTGCATCCAGGAGTGCTCAGTCCCGGCGCCTGGGCAGCCACACCCAGCAGACCCCTCCACCCTCCACCACCACCGCCTCACCAGCACCACCGCCTCCGTGTCAGTGGTTCATGCTGTCACATGAGATTGAGTCCATCAGGTTGCAACTCCAGATCTCCATTCACCCCCCTGCAGTGTGCAGAGGAGAGGAAGCTTCTTAGTTCCCTTACAGCAAGCAGAGGAGGTCCGGGCCACGCAGCCGTCCACCAGCTCCCAGGTGACTTGTGCAGGGCCCTGTGAACATCCCTGAAGTGCTGTTTGTCCTCCCCCTGCACGGGTTCAGTCGCTTTTGCTGGCCCAGCATCCATCCCACCTTCTTCCAGAAGCCGCGCCCCACGCTGCCTTGGGAATGCTCAGGCACAGCTGTATGCGTTCTGCCTTAGAGGTACTGGCATTAGGGGCACCCCCTTCCCTCCCCTGGTGGAGGGATGGACATGAGACCCATGCCATGCTGGCTGGACCCCTGGCCTGGAATGCCTGGAATGCTGACTCCTGGGCTGAGTGACGCAGAGCTGGAGGCTTGCTCCAAGCAGAGGCGTCTGGAAGAACTTGGCCCCACTCCTGCTCCCCAGGCCCCCGTGCTGCCCCATCTGCTCTTCCGCCCCCGGATTCTTCACTTTGATTTTTGTTTTTTAATTCGTTTATTGTGATAAAACATGCATAATATAAAATGTATCACTGTAGCCATTTCTAAGTGCGCAGGTGAGTGGCGTTAAGCGCGTCTGCACTGTGCAGCTGTCACTCATCCGTCTCCAGAACTCCCGCCGCTTCCCAAACGGCAGCTTCGTCCCTGTGAAGCACTCACGCCCCCTCCCTGTCTCCCAGCCTCTTACCACCTCCGTTTGACTTTCTGTCTCTGTGGACTTGACTTTTCCAAGTGCTTTGTAGAAGTAAATCCTCCAGTATTTGCTCTTTTGTAACTGGCTGATTTCACTGACTATCATCGCCTCAGATTCTGCCATGTGGTAACCGGTGTCAATCTCCTTCCTCTTTAGGGCTGAGTAATATTCAGTTGTATGGATGGAACACGTCTCATCTACCATTTATCCATCAATGGGCACGTGGGTTGCTTCCACGTTTTAGCTGTTGTGAAGAAGGCTGCTCTGAACATGGGTGTACAAACACTTTTTTGAATTCCTGTTTTTAGATATCTTGAATAGATACCCAGAAGTGGAATTGCTGGATCACATGGTAATTCCTTGTTTCATTTCTGAGGAAACTCCCTACTGGTTTCCACAGTGGTCGCTTCCTTTTGCATTCCCATCAACCATGCACGAGGATCTCCATTTCCCCTATCCACATCAGCACTTGTTATCTTCTGCTTTGTTTTAATAAGAGCCATCCTAAGGGGTGTGAAGTGTTCACCTTTGCTTTTGATTAAGTGAACCTCATTCCTTCCATAAATCCTTCTGTATCCTTCCTGAAATTAGCCAGAGTTACTTTCTGCTGCTTGCACAGTAACCCTGACTTATCCTAGAGGGGAGACTTGCTTGTGTCAGAACCGCAGAAGCTTAAGGAGTCCATCGGAGCTGGCACTGCCTTGTGCCCTCTCTTAGCAGTCAGCTTGCAGAGGGACAGCAGCTGTAGTCCCCTCCTGTATGCAGGAAGCAATGGGGGAGGTGGAGGGCTACGAACATGTGCAGAGGAGCCCCTGCTCTAAAGGAGCTCAAGGCTGGTTGGAGAATCAGCTGTGTGCCAGGGAACTAAATTCAGCCCACATCTGGTGAGCACCAGCTCCTTGCCAGGCACTGGGGTTATATGGGAGCAAATTTAGACTTAGTTCCTTCCCTCGTGAAATCCACACTGTAGTCAGCCAGGCTGAAATGCTTTGGGTGACCCACCCATGAGACACTATCCTCCCTGACTTCCTTGTTATCAGAGCACAGTTCCCAAATAGAAGATGAAATTGGGAAATACCTGACTCCCCAGAATCCTTTGCATGTGGGCATGGGCAGGTGACCCAGTTCTGTCCATAGGGGCTCTAGGAAAGCTTTGCATCCCCAACAAGAAGAGTTGAAAGTAGCATTTTCTCTTCCTTCCTGTAGACCTTACTATTGTGTGATGTGATGCTTGGAGCTGTGGCAGCCATGTCGACACCATGAGGTGAGGCCCTGCCATATGCTGGGGAAGTGGAAAATAGTAAACTGCTAGCTGCTTGCTGTTGTCACTGAGATGCTGAATCAAGTCTCTTTTCTTTTTTTTTTTTGAGACGGACACTTGCTCAGTCTCCCAGGTTGGAGTGCAGTAGCATTATCTCAGGTCACTGCAACCTCTGCCTCCTGAGGTTCAAGCTATTCTTCTGCCTCAGCCTCCCAAGTAGCTGGGAGTACAGGTGCCCACCACCACATCCAGCTAATTTTTTTATATTTTTAGTAGAGATGGGGTTTCATCAGGTTAGCCAGGCTGGTCTCGACCTCCTGACAGTGATCCACCCACCTCAGCCTCCCAAAGTGCTGAAATTACAGGCATGAGCCACTGTGCCAGGCCCAAATCTCTTATTATGTGAGAAAAATAAGTTCCTGTTCTTAAAGCTACTTTTCCCTGGATATTCTATTATAGCCTAAGGCATTCTGCCTGTTACAAAGAGGATGACAGGAAATGAAGAATTACATCCAGCAAGAGTGTCCCAGCTGAGCTGCAGAAGTGAAGTGAACAGGGAGCCAAGACCCCATCAGAGAGATGGGGGCAGCCTCCCTGAGAAAGTGACCACTGAGCCGACGGCAGGACCAAAACCCGTGGGTCTCAGACAGAAAGGGTCTCCCTGTGCCAGGGAGAGCGTGGAGTCCGTAGGAGCGCACTGGGGTCACTTGGAGAGAGTCTAACAGTCACACCTGCTCCCACCTCACTCAAATGAGACCTGAATGTCCAGGGTTGGGGACCCAAATGTACCGCAGAATTGAGACCTGTGGACTGGCATGCCAGTGAGGCTGGCCTGGAGAGTATGGGTGAGGAGAGATGAGGCTGGGGTGGGAGGGGTCGGCTAGAAACAGATAATGCCCCACAGAGGAGGGAGCACGGAGGAGCCCAGGCATGGCTTGGCAGCCTGGCGCAGGAGAACGTGCACCCCTGAGTCACCCAGACGCTGATCTTGGCCCCGCCAGTCCCTCCCTGGAACCTGGAGAAAATTGCTTCCCTGTCTGGGTTTCACTTTGCCCATCTGCTAAATGGGCACCACAACCTCCTGTCCAACCCGGAGCAGCTGGGAGGTGGGGACCCTGGTGCCATCAGAAGCCATGCGGGAGCAGTTCTGGAGGGTGCACTTTCAGGGGTCCCTGCCTCCCTGCCTCTGTCCTGGGCCGGGGTGTGGGCCCAGCCATGCCTTGAGATGAGAAGGTTGCAGCGGCCATCAGGCCGGGACGGCCCTGTCCCTACTGTGGCCCACGCTGCTGCATCTCCCGCCATAGTGGGTTGGATGGTGGCCCCCAAAAGATAGGTCCACCCAGACCCTCAGAATTGTCCTTATGTGAAATAAAGGTCTTCAAAGATGTCATTAAGATGAGTATCTTGAGATGCGATCATCCTGGACTAGGCTGAGATGACAATGACAGGTGACCTTTTAAGAAGAGGAGAGGGTACAGGGACACAGAGACAGAGAGGAGGAGGCCACATGAGGGCAGAGACGGAGACGGGGCCAAAGAACAGCAAGGAGAACACACAGGCAGCAGATGCCAGGATGGAGGCCAGCGGAGGCTCCCTCTAACCTCCAGAAGGAGCCGTCGCCACCGGAGCCCTAACTCCAGCCCTGTGGCCGCAGAGCTGTGGGATCACCGTGGGGTCAGCAGCCCAGCTCACACTCATGTGTCACAGCAGCTCCAGGACGCTGGTGCACAGCCTACCCACGCATCTCACCGCCTCCAGCTCCTCCCAGAAGGCAGTGGTGCCCAGGGGCCACAGACCATCCACCTGCCGCTCCCTGTGGCTCCCCTCTCCACCCTCGCTGCTGGGGCTGGAGGCCCGAACAGAGCAGAGCAGGACGCCCCTTCTCAGGAGCGAAGCCACCGTCCCTCGCAGCCAGCTTACCTGGCCCCAGAAGGGTGGCCTGGCCGAGGAGGGGCCATCTCATCAGGGCCGCAGGAAACTCGTGCTGTTGTGGTGGCAGAGACTGTACGGGACCCAGGGTGACCTTCCCATGACAAACGCAGCGCTGGCATCAATTATTCACGCCGAGGGTCTTGGAACGCTCTCAAACACACGGGCCAGGGCTTTTTGTTGTCACCCCCACCCCGCCTTTAAAGACATTTGTCAAATCTGTGTCTGGCAGAAAAACAGAGAGACGGGGCATTTGGGAGGGACAGGGAGAAGAGCGCCCACGGGGCCCGCCAACTCGCCGGCGCCAGGCTCTCCGCAGCAGCCCCTCGCAGAAAGAGCTGTCTGCCGGCCGCAGGGCCTTTGATTCCTCCCTGACAGGGCGCTGACGGATTGATCTGGAGCCGTACATAATTCATGCGCCCCTGAGCAGCTGGGAATTCTAAGCAGCCTTTCTACGACACAGACGACACCAACCAAGCTGGGTGGGAGAGAAGGTCGTAGGGCTCGGGCGTCATTTCCAGCTGGGACAGGGAGATGAGCCCTACCCCGCCTCTCTTCCTCCGCCGCGTCCCTGGCTGCCGCCACCCACAGGAGATGCTTCTTCGGGGTGCAGAGAAGAGTTCAAGGGAGGCTCCAGGGCTGTGGGGCTGGCCACAGGCACCGGCCATCATCTCAGAGACAGGGCTGCAGGAGCCCTCCCTATCTGCCCCCTGGAAGCCTGACATATCCTTCCAGATGGCCAGCTAAGAGAAGGCTGTAACCCCTCAGGGACCCCCTCAGGCCACAGTGCTGCACACACGGCTAGCTGGGTGACCTTGTGCAGGTCACTCAGCCGGCCTGAGCCACACTCTCCCTGCAAAAGCACAGGGATAAGAAGCAGAACAGGTGAAGGAGCTTCCCTTCCACCTGCAATCCAGCTTTGGGCTGCACTGTTAGAGTGAAAGCCACTTGGGATTCTCCTAGCATGTCACACCTGTCCCCCTCTTTTCCACATGGCTCCCCGGCTCCAGCTCCTGGGGTGCGGCCACAGGCAGAGTCTTGGTACCTGGTTCACACTCAGACCTTGAAGCACAGAACATGACCCACACTAGACCAAGGAGCACGGAGCAGAGCCACCATTGGGTAGAGAAAGCCTCATCGAACTCCGTTCCTCAGAACCCTGGGATGTGGTTCACAAGCCCAGCGAGCCAGCAGAACCACCTAGCGTTTGCAAAGGACAGCGCCTGGGCCTCCCCAGGAATTTAGATTCAGAGGTCCTGGTGAGGAATCCATACAGTTCTTCTGATGTGACAGGTGGCCGCTGCCTGGCCAGAAACAGGCACCTGGGAAGAGGCCCAGACCCAGCTCCATGATATTTTCCAACTGGGGTGGGCTGGAGGTGTTTCTGCAAAACAATTAGGTTGTCCTTTTTTCCCAGCGTTTCTGGTTGAGGACATTGATATTGTTTTCTCATAGTATTTATTGTTGATAGATTTTTTCCAAATTGCAGAAGTAATATGTACATAAAAATTTTATTATTCTCCATGCTTTTCTGCATTTAAATTTTTTCAGGCCAGGCATGGTGGTTCATGCCTGTAATCCAAGCATTTTGGGAGGCCGAGGCGGGTAGATCACTTGAGGTCAGGAGTTCAAGACCAGCCTGACTAACATGGTAAAACCCCATATCCACTAAAAATACAAAAAATTAGCTGAGCATGGTGGTGTGCACCTGTAATACTCGGGAGGCTGAGGCAGGAGAATTTCTTGAACCCAGGAGGCAGAGGTTGCAGTGAGCTGAGATCATGCCACTGCACTCCAGCATGAGTGACAGAGCTAGACTCCATCTCAAAAAAAATAAATTTTTTATCATTAAAAAATATTTTAAGTATTTTATGCCAAAAAAAAAAAAAAACATGGAAAATAGAAAATCAGAAAGAAAACCATCTCCCAGGCTGGGCATGGTGGCTCATACCTGTAATCACAGCACTTTGAGAGGCTGAGGCAGGGGGATCATTTGAGGCCAGGAGTTCAAGACCAGCCTGGCCAAAACAGCAAGACCCTGTCTCTAAATCCAAATAAATAAACAAAAAGAAAACTCTCCCCCACAATCCCTCCTTATAGAGATGTCAGCCATGAGCACCGTGATCTGTGGCTTCCCAGGGCCAGGGTGATGTGAACAGAAGGATGTCCTATGTTACCCTACTGTGTTTTTACTGTGGTAAAATAGAGATCATAAAATTTACCATTTTGCCATTTTGCCATTTTTAGGTGTATATTGTTGTGCAGCCATCACCACCATCCATCTCTGGAATGCTTTCATCTTCCAAACTGAAACTCCGTCTCATCAAGCACTCACTCCTCATTCCCCCTCCCCATCCCCTAGCAACCTCCGTTCAACTTTCTGTCTCACGGATCTGACAACTCTAGGGACCACACAGAAGTGGAATTATGCAGCATTTGTCTCTTTGTGACTGCCTTATTTCACTCAGCACCACGTCCTCAAGCTTCATTCAGGTTGTAGCATGTGTCAGAATTTCCTTCTTTCTAAGGCTGAGAGAGAGATTCGATCTATGAAATAAACTCATATTATGGGTACAGAGTCTCTGTGCCAACTGACTTTTCACACAACATAGATTGAAAATCTCCTCCCATCAGAAACTGAGACGTAACTTCCACCACTTCTCCCACCAGGTACATTTTCCTGAAAGCAGCTCTAGGCTGGGAGCACGAAGCCCAGGCCCTCTTTCCAGCTTGGTCACCTGGGATGGGGCAAGTCCCACCTTAGGCCTCACTTGACCCCTGTCCAGTGAGGGGCTCGAGCTCACTCTGAAGCCCCAAATTGCCTGCTCATAGGCCACGTCTGGCCTACAGTTACGATGCATGTGAGCTTCACAAGTTTTCATTTTAAATCAACATAAAACATCTGGTGCCTTCTCCCTGTGTCAAGAGTCCATTACACCACCCCTGCCCCTGTTTAGTGATTCACAGGGACTCACGGGACTTAGCATATTGTTTGTATCTCAGCTATGACTTATTATAGCAAAAGGACACAAAATAGAATTAGCAAAGGGAAAGGTGCATTGGGCAAAGTCCCAGGCAAGAAGATGCCAGTTTCTAAGGGTTCTTTCCTTCCCAGAGCAGTCTCATGGGAGTGATTCCCCCTGCAACGTGTTGTAGCAGCACATTCCAAGTGTCATCTACCAGGGAAGCTCATTAGAGACTCAGGGCCCAGGGTTTTTATGGGGATCTGGTCACACAGCTCCCTCTGTCTTTCATGTAACAAAATTCCAGACCTCCAGAAGGCAAGCAGGTGTTCTGCATAAATCCCATTTTGTATGCAAACAGTTCAGGCACAGCAAAGCATTATTATTAGTTATAGAATGTGGTAACTCTCTCAAAATCCAAGTTCCCAGGTGCCAGTCAGAGGCTACTCTTGTAAGAAGGCATTTGAAAGTCTCAATCATGCTATGTTAGTTCTCTTGTGCACACACACCAAAATCCAAGATTTTAAAGGTCCAAGGCTTAAGACAAAAATGCAGACCATCTGGCCACCTCTCTGGGAGAGAATAGCTGTATCTTTAAGGCAGGTGGGTGGGTCTAGGAGTCTTCATCGTTTCAATCCTGCAAATTAGCGGTAGGTTTGAGAGTAGGAAGAAGTCTAATGAAGACATGCAATCCACACTAAAAACTACAAAATGCTATTGAGAGAAATTAACAAAGATCTAAACAAATAGATGTATATACCATGTTCATGGATTGGTAAATGACGATACTGTAAATATATCACTTTCCCCTAATTAATATCTAAATTGAATGCAATTTCAATAAAAATCCCAGTAGGTGTCTTTCTTGTGGAAATTGACAAGCTGAGTCTAAAATTCATATAGAAAAGCACTGGACCAAGAATAGCCAAGAAGTTCTTGAGAACAAAGAACAAGGCTGAAAGACTCACACTAGAAGGCATCAGAAAAAAAGCCACAGTAACTAGGACAGTGTGGGATTGGCACAAGAATAGACAAACTGACTGATGGAGCAGAAGGAATCCAGAAAGAAGCCTTCCCTCCCCACAGTGGACTCAACAGGGCAACTCAGCCATAAATGGGGAAAAGACGGTCATCTCAAAAACATATCTCACAAGGGCAAGTATGGTGGCTCACATCTGTAATCCCAGCACTTTGGGAGGCTGAGGCAGGAGGATTGCTTGAAGCCAAGGATTTGAGGCCAGCCTGGGCAGCACAGTGAGATCCCACCTCTAAAAAATTTAAAAATTAGCCAGGTGTGGTGGTGGATGCTTGTAGTCTCAGCTACTCTGGAGGCTGAGGCAGGAGGATTGTTTGAGTGCAGAAGGTCAAGACTGCAGTGAGTTGCGATCATGCCACTGCACTCTAACCTGGGCAACAAGCAAGATCCTGTCTAAGACAAAATAAAACAAACATACCTCACAAATAACAAAATATCCATTCCAAGTGGATTGTAGATCTAAATGTGAAACGCAAACAATAAAACATTTACAAGAAACACTTTTGTGATCTTGGACTTGGCAAAGATGTTTTAAATAGGCCATAAGAAGTACTAACCATAAAAGAAAAGGCTGGGTGTGGTGGCTCACACCTGTAATCCCAGCACTTTGGGAAGCTGAGGAGGGCAGATTGTCTGAAGTCAGGAGTGTGAGACCAGTGTGTCTAACATGGTGAAACCCTGTCTCTACTAAAAATACAAAAAAAATTAGCCGGGCATGATGGCACACGCCTGTAGTCCCAGCTACACAGGAGGCTGAGTCAGGAGAATCGCTTCAACCTGGGAGGTGGAAATTGCAGTGAGCCGAGATCGCGCCACTGCACTCCAGCCTGGGTGACAGAGAAAGACTCTGTCTCAACAAAAAAAAGAAAAAAGAATAATAACTAGAATTAAAGTACAAATGATTACTCATTAGAAGAACCTACTAAGAGGGTGAAAAGGTCATCCATACAGTGAAATTATACAATCTGAGGATTCATATTTATAACATTCCTACAAACCAATAAGAAAAAGACAGACAGCCCAGGAGATAAATGGGCCTGGATAGGCAGAGAGGCCAACAGAGCTCTCTCAAAAAAAAAAAAAAACCCATATAACAAGAAGCTGAACTTCATTAGCCAACAGGAAAACGCAAATACAAGCCACAAAGCAATGTCAATAAACACCTACCAGAAAAGCTAAAACGAAAAAGATAGAAAATAATAATACGAGTTGGTGAGGATGTGGAGTGACGCACCTCTCTTACACTGCTGCTGGGAGGAAAATGAGAACAACACTTTCAAAAGAAAAGCCATGTGCCAGAATGTTCATAGCAGCACTATTTATAATTACCCAGAAGCCCAACAATAGTGGAATGGGTAGAGTGTAGTATTCTCCCCCATTGGAATACTGTACAGCAAGGAAAATTAATCATCTACCTCAACACACAGCAACGTGGATGAATCTCCCAAACATATGCTGGGAAATAGAAGCCAGACGCAAAAGGGTACACACTGTGTCACCCCATTTGCATGAAGCACAGGAGGGGCCTTCAGAGGTGCTGGTTTCATGGGACCCATTTGTGAAAATTCATTCACTCATGGGCACTCATTCATTCCCTCATGGGCACTCATTCATATACTCTGGACACTTACAGGCAATTTACTATGTGTGTTATTGAGGGGAAATAGTCGCCTTTCTAAATCCTCACAACATTTCAGACATCAAATGTGGGATCTTTCCCCACATCAACTGCTTCTTTAGTTCTTGGCAGACACTGCCAGGTGTCCTACAATTTAACTCGATCGTGACACTAACTGCCCAGAGTTAGCACAGACCCCACAATCCCACAGACCGCATCCCACTTCCGAAGCCAAGCTGGGACCTCCTGTACTTTTGAACCACTGATTATAAATTGGGGGTTCCCACAGCCCTCTCTCGTGTTCAATAATTTGCTAGAATGGTTCATAAAAGTCAGGGAAACACTCATTTACATTTACCAGTTTTTATAAAGGACGCAACTCAGGATGAGCCAATTGGAAGACCTGTGTCTGGCGAGACATGACGAGGAGCACAGAGCTTCTATGCCCACTCTGGGCACGCCACCCTCCTAGCACTTCCGTGTGTTCACCGGCCTGGGCCTCCAAACACCGGCGTTGAGTGTTTTTATAGAGGTTCCGCGACGTTGGCGTGATTGAGGGAATCATTGGCCATTGGAGATTAATTCAATCTCTAGCCTCTCTCCCTTCCTCGGAGGTGAGGGAGTTGAATGTTCCAGGCTTCCAATTCCACATTTGATTCCTGTAGCAACCAGCCCCCACCCTGGAGCTATCTAGAGGCCCCCAGCCACCAGTCATCTCATTGGCTGGGCGTGGTGGCTCATGCCTGTAATCCCAGGACTTTGGAAGGCTGAGGTGAGCAGATCACGAGGTCAAGATATCGAGACCATCCTGGTTAACATGGTGAAACCACATCTCTACTAAAAATACAAAAATTAGCCGGGCATGGTGGCACATACCTGTAGTCCCAGCTACTCGGGAGGTTGAGCAGGAGAATTGCCTGAATCAGGGAGGCAGAGGCTGCAGTGAGCCGAGATCGCACACTGCACTCCAGCCTGGCGATAGAGCGAGATTCCGTCTCAAAAAAAAGACACTCATCACTCCACAGCTTCCAAGGGTCTTAGAAGCTCTTGGGTCAGGTATCAGGGACAAGACCAAATATTATTAAATATTATTAAGAAAAGATGCCCCCATCATCTCATCACTTAGGAAATTACAAGGGTTTTAGAAGCTCTGTGCCAGGAGCCAGGAGCCAGGGCAGAGAACAAATACATATTTCCTACTATGTCAGTTACACTTAAATAAAAGTAAACTCAAACATCTGGGGACAAAGGGAGAGGGCATGGCTCTGGCTTACCACACGCCACTCCGTTGACATTGTGACCTCTGACCTGGGCTGTCTCCAAGGCCCCTTCACTCAGTCCCAAGAGGCCTCCAGTAGAGTATCTTTGTTCCCAGGTGTGATTTGGAATTGTGCCAACCAGCCAGTCATCCCTGCACTGCCTTCAGATCCAGGTGCCATTGTTGTTTGCCACATTATAAAGGTTCTGGGCCGGGCGCCGTGGCTCACGCTTGTAATCCTAGCACTTTGCGGGACTGAGGTGGGCGGATCACTGAGATCAGGAATTCGAGACTAGCTTGGCTAACATGGTGAAACCCCGTCTCTACTAAAAATATAAAAATTAGCCAGGCATCGTGCTGGGAGCCTTTAATCCCAGCTACTCGGGAGGCTGAGGCAGGAGAATCGCTGGACCCTGGGAGGTAGAGGTTGCAGTGAGCCAAGATTACATCCCTGTACTCCAGCCCGGGTGACAGGACAAGACTGTCTCAAAACATATACATACATACATACATACATAAGGTTCTGGCAATTCGGAAATCCAAAACCTTCTGGGGAAAGCTGGCTCTCACCTTGGCTCAGGGTTCAGGTCCAAGACCAGCCATTAAGAAGCCCTGCCCAGCCCGTGCCCCTCCAGGGAGAGCAAGCCCCCCAGGCTGTCTGCTGACACAGGCTGGCACTGCAGGCTCTGCACAGCAAAGCCAGGCAGCCCAACCCACCGCTGATGGGTAAAAAGCAGAACTTTAGAAGCCAGCAGCACAGAGCTCAGCTCTGCCTCTTCCTGGCTAGGAAGGTGGGAATTCCCACCAATTATCACCCACCCGTTAGAGACCAGGATACTTAGAGAGGTCAGGAGGCCAGTCAAGGTCACACTGCTAGGCAGTGGAGAAGCGGGGACTGAACGCCTCATCTCACAGTTTGGCTACCTCCTCCCACCATCTCATTCTCTGTCAGAAGCCAGAGACTCATGGGCAGAGCGGCCCCAGCCTCAATGATGCTGATATTTCACCATCATTGAAATATCACCACCATTGCCTGATTTCTTTGGCTGAAGGCTACTCTTTTATGAACACCACCTGCCATGGGGGGAGAACCCATGGTGCCTGAACTCTTCTCGGGGAAGGGGTTTGAGATCCTTTCCCAAAACTTGGGAGAGGTTTCTCCTTTTATAATAGAAGGGGGACAGACAGAACACTTCAAGAGAAACGCAGCTGGTGCAGGGAACAAAGAACGAAGAAGGGAACTGACATTATTAAGGACTTATTTTTTGCCAGGCAATTTTATAAACATCTTCTCATTGCATCCAGCAGGAATAGTTATCCCCGCTCTACAGATGAGGATTGGGGAAACTGAGTCTCCCGTGCTGTGAGCCACTGGACATAGTGCTGCTGGTTAACATGCAGCTGGGTGTCTTACCAGGGGCTGACGAGGAGAAAGGGCAGTCTTGGGGCAGCCCCAGGCTCCTCAGGAAGAGTTCAGGGCAGGTACCGGCAGCCCGGGCACAGGGAGGGCTTGGCATCCTGTAGGGACTCCAGTCTCCCTTGTTCTTCCTGAAGCCTGTGCTGGCTGTGGACGGAGAGTGGCCAGAGGGGAGCAGAGGCAGCTCCTCACAGAGGTCACCAGGCTGGAGTGAAGCCGCTGTGCCAACCGTGCCTGCAGCCCGTGGACTGAATGCCTTCCAGGTCTCCACAGGGCCTCACCCACCCTGCCAGCTCCAGGCAGCTGCTGCTTTGGACGACTCTGGGGCAGCCAGGGAAAATTCCTCACCCCATTCCTTGCCAGAGATGAGAGGTGTCCAGGCCTTAAAATCACTGCCCTGCATCCCCCACCACCGGCCACTAAGCACCCCCTATGCCAGGATCTGTGCCAAGGGCTCTGTGTGCTGTGTCATCTCAGCGACTCCTCCCCCTGCCCTGTCCAAGGAACAGATGACACCTGCTCAGAGAGCCAACTCAACTTTCTCAAGGTCAATGCTAAAGCAGCCAATGGCAGGCAGAGTGGAAATCTGAATTCAGGCTGCGTCTGGAAACCCTCTCTATGCCACTGGATTCCATGTCAGGGACTCTGGCCTCGTAAGTGGCAGTGACCCTCTCCATGCCAGTGTCCTGACCTTTGTAGGGTCACTCTCAAGTGAGAACACTTTTGTGGATGCCTCTATGAGCCAAGCCTTGTACTGGACTCGGGGTAAAACAGTGACAAAGGGAGACGACAGACATCCCTGCTCCTGTGGGTCCTACAGTCAGATGGGGCAGACAAGGCATGAATCAAGCAACCACAGAGGGACCAGGTGGCATTCAAGGCTCAAGGCTCGCTCTGAGGGAAAGGGGCGAGCATTGGTAACAACCCAGGATGAAACGGTATGGGCTGGCCCCGGGGTCAGGGCTGGGGTTGACATCAGATCCCCAGGGCATCCACAGAGAGAGGCTGGCAGCTGAGGTAAGGGAGGAGAGCACTAGGCAGAAGGGACTGTGTGTGCAAAGGCCCTCAGTGATGGGAGCAGGGCATGGAGGGCTCCGGAACCAGGTCAGAGCGGCTGGAGACAGGGAGGCATGAGATGAGGCTAGGATGGAACGTGGTCAGGACAACAGGGCTGATCCTAAAAACAGTGGAATTTACTGAAGATTAGCCAGGTGCGGTGGCTTACGCCTGTAATCTCAGCACTTTGCAAGCCGAGGCAGGCAGATCACCTGAGGTCAGGAGTTCAAGACCAGCCTGGTCAACATGGCAAAACCCTGTGTCTACTAAAAAATACAAAAAAATTAGCCAGGTGTGGTGGCAGGCAACTGTAATCTCCACTACTTGGGAGGCTGAGGCAGGGAAATTGCTTGAACCTGAAAGCCGGAGGTTGCAGTGAGCGGAGGTTGTGCCACTGCACTGTGGGAAGTAGAAAAGTTCCTTTTTAAAGTTTCCTTTCTTGTTAAAGAATAAGTGTGCTAATAACTTTGTTAAGCTCTATCCTATGTAGCTGGGAGATATGCCATGCTTACAGTCACATAGTATGTTCTATGTCCTTGGACTTTAACCAAGATATCTGTGCTGGACGTGCTCACAGGCATGTCCCAGCTCTCTGTTGCTTTTACCTGTTTAGAAAAGTTTTAAGTTGTTAGCCAATCAGGGTTTAGTTTAGATTGTGAGGTCTAGCTCCAGCCAATGGAGATCAGACACAGCAGTAAGGACGACCCCACATGCGTAAGGGATAAATTTGTGTGTTTTCCTTTATTCATTGTACTCTCGTGGCAAAATGGCTAGTGAGAGTACCCTTCCTGCAGTCCAGGAAATAACAATGGCATTGCTGAGAGACCCTTTGTCTCAGTGCTGTTTTTATTTTGCGGCACTGAGCATCTATTTCCAATGTCTACTTCCAACAGCACTCCAGCCTGGGTGACACAGCAGGACTCCATCTCAAAAAAGAAAAAAAGAAAGAAAAGAAAAACAAATGCATGGGCTGTTGCATGTGGGGAGGGGTGATGTCATGAGCACATTAATTAATTGTTACATGTTCTGCCAGGTGCTCCCTGCACACTAAATGGCCCCAAATGCACCGTCCTATACCCACCTCCTTTTTTGTTTCGTTTTAGAGATGAATATTCACTAAGTGGCCTGCCTCAGCCTCTCAAGTGCTGGGATTACCTGTGTAAGCCACTGCATCCAGCACCCATTTATTTTGTTGACAGCTGTTGTCGCTTTGCTACCAAGGGTCCACATCTAACAGGAGCGGGTGCCTTCTCTGGAGCTTGTCTGCTCTGCGCCGGCTGGCTACAGACATCATTTCTCCTGATGGCAGTAACAGTCCTGTCTGAGCAGAGTGCATGGGCTTTGCAGCAACTCTTCCCACCCCACCCCTGCCAAGGGATTGTGCTTACTCTTGGCTGAATCTGGCCTCTGGGTGGCACCTGTCCTCCTGAGCCTCATGCAGTCACCCCTGTCCGAGAAGAAGCAGGTGACAGCCCAGGAAGCCAGATCCCAGTGACATGCAGACCACCCACCCTCCGTCCCGCCCACATCTCTGGCAGCTTGTTTGGCCTCAGGGAATCCCAGGGCCTTGTCCCATCCAACTGGCCAGCTGTGGTGTGAACGAGGAATTGAAAACCCATATGTGACCAGCTCTGGTAATGAGATTCCCCCTGCCCCTGCCTGGGCACGTGTTCATTCATTCCAGGTACGGCCAGCACTGAGTCCTAGAGGGTCTGGGTGCTGAGGGGGAGACATCCAGGTCAAGCCAAGCTCACCCAACAGCTGGCCAAGTACTAGAACCAAAGCAGGCCCAGAGTGCGGTGAGCTCCAGCCTGGAACAGCCTGGAGAACAACGCCTTTTCTCCATGCAGCTGGGCTCCGTCTCCTTGCAGCTTGCCACCTCCTGGTCCTCGCTCAAGCCATCCAGGCTCCTTGGCTGCAGGATTCCAGACTCATTCTCAGGCACGACCCAGAAGGGCAGCCAAGAGGCCTCTCTTCCGCCGACGGAAAACAGAGCTCTCACCAAACCAGTCAAGCAGATTCCTACTAAGCTAGTTTGGGTTTTTTAATTGGCTAGAGGCCTAGAATCCAACTGGCAGGGATGGAGCAGACAGATGGGATCCTATATGAAGTTCCTGACTCATTCAACTTAGAAAGAGAAGAAAACCTTATTAGTCAGCTTCAAAGGGCTGCGACTTCGCAGGAAGCCTTCTCTGGCCCAGCCAGCTGGGACTGCCTCGCCCCCCTGGCTTGCACAGCCTGGCTCTGCCTGGCCCTGCCAGAGGCTGCTATATCCTGGACATTACATCCAACCCCGTTCCTATACCCAAGGATGGCTGCTTCGTGGGTCCTGGGGTTTCCTGTGTGCCCACCAGCAGGGTGGACCAGATCAAAGAGTCCCCCATGGCCATTCTCACGGTGCCACCCTTGGCCTGAGCTTAAAGTGACCTTGCCCAGGAGGCTACTGGTGTTACTGAGCTCCACCTCCCCAGGAGTCCAGCATGTGGCTGGGGACTGGACATCTGCTCAGCCCAGAGGCTACAGTTTCTCTCTTGATCAAACGATGCTCACCAGACCTTATCTCCTTCCCAACCCCTCTGTGGGTCCCCCACTGCCATCCATGGGTCCATGGCTCCCCTCACTGTAGCCAGGTGGAGAATCTCCCTTCAGAGTCACTGGAGGGGTTGCCTAGGCTTGACTTTATCCATTACTGTCATCTTCTAAAAGCCCTGGCCAAGGGATCTCAGCCCACAGGGCTGGGCCAGGCACCCTGTCAAGGGGCGCTGCGCAGGGCCCCAGAGCACCTTGAGTCCAAAATCCATCAAGTCACCCAACATCTCTTGCACAACTGTCACGTCCCTGATGCGGTGCAGGCACCAGCTATGGTGCTGGGATGAATGAGGTGTGTTCCCTGTGATGACAGAGGCTGTAGTATTCTTTATATTTGTTTTCAAAGAATATGCTTTCAGGAGGCCAATAAGCAAACCGTAACACACCAGAGTGAAAACGTCAAACGTCAGTCTTCCTTTTCCCTTTTATTTGTGCCTACTGTGTGCTGTGCATGCAGATTATCTCATTTCAAGCTTTTAGCAATCCTTCTGGGATAGTTATTGTCATCCTATTTCAGAGACGAGGAAAAGGAGGCTCAGAGAGGTTGTGAGCTTGCAGAAAGTGACAAAGCTGCTAACTGACTGAGCCGGATTCAAACTTGACCCTGAAGCTTGTGTTCGAGCTGTGCTCCTGCTTCAGGCCCCAGCCTCGGGCTCTGCACAGGGTGGGGTTCTGAGGACAGGGTGGGAAAATGAGCCCCACCCAGGGGCTCCCACCTGAAGAGACCTCACCGTCCTAGCAGGCGAGGTTGGGAGATTCAGCTGGACCTGGGACTCTGGGGTCATCCACTCGGCTCCTCCCAGAGCATGTGGCATTGCTGGGTTTTGCTTTAGGAAAAAACTAGACCTTTTACAGCCACCAAGCAAATAGAACTGGGGCTCCCTTTCTGTGTCTAGAGCTAGTTTTATATACTCTTGACAGTTTCAGAATAGTTTTCCCCTGGAAATGGGGGCGGTGGGGGAGCGGGGAGATATGAGCTCTAACCTCTCTGGTGTTTGTGCTGGGCCACAGATACAGATAAAGCAGGTTCTCCGCCCTCAGCAACTCAATGGGGTAGACAATTATCCAACAAAAAGATCCCAAGTGGCCTAGGGAGGAGCTACGGGAGCCTAAGGGAGGACCTGGCCTCCTAACACACCCAGTGGCTGGCTGCTTCTCCCTGTGGGAAACGAGGGTGAATATGCTTTAAAGTAAGGGTCTCAGGCCGGGCGTGGTGGCTCACGCCTGTAATCCAAGCACTTTGGAGGCCCAGGTGGGCGGATCACCTGAGGTCGGGAGTTCAAGACCAGCCTGACCAACATGGTGAAACCCCGTCTTAAAAAATAAATAAATAAATAAATAAAATAAAGTAAGGGTCTCCCAGAGAGGCCGGGCACGATGGCTCACACCTGTAATCCCAGGACTTTGGGAGGCTGAGGCGGGAGGATCACTTGAGCCCAGGAGTTCAAGACCAGCCTGGGCAACTTGGCAAGAGCCAATCTCTACAAAAAAAATTAAAAATTAGATGGTGTGGTGGCATATGCCTGCAGTCCCAGCTATGCTGGAGGCTGAGGCAGAAGGATCACCTGAGCCCAGAAGATTGAGGCTGCAGTGAGCTGTGTTCACTCCACTGCACTCCAGCCTGGGCAACAGAGCAAGACCCTGTCTCTTTAAAAAAAAAAAAAAAGTATCCAAGAAGGAGAGGAAAGCTTGGCTTAAAGGGGCTTCCAGTCTTCCAGTCCAAGGTGGGCGGAGAAGCTGGAGGGTCGGGGGAGGATGGCGCAGGGTTATGGGAGGTAACACTGCACAACTCTACTCTCACTTAGAAAGTGTTGCATTCAACCTCCCCATTCAGAAGAAAGGAAAACAGTCCACTGATCCCCAGGAAGGTCCTGGGCCCAGCCAGGCTAGAGGGCTCTAGGGGCCCCTACTGGCCCAGGGCTGACAGCCAGGCCAGGCCAGGCCGGCCCCTCCTCTCACTGAGTTCCCATTTCCTGTTGAGCTGTTGGAACCATTCAGGTCAGCGCAGGCCGGAGGCCAAGCAGAGGGGTCACCGCTAACTATATGCTAATGACAACAGGGGCCAATCAATCTCCCCTTAATCAGGCAATCAATGTGCACTGCAGGTGTGTCAGATCCCGGCCAGCAACTGACGGAGGGGGAGTGGAGGGGAGAGCCGGGGCGCAGAGGGGCAGGAGGGAGGGGAGGAGCAGAGAAAGGGAAGAGAGGGTGTCCAGGTCCCCACCCCCGCCCCCGCCCTGGCGGCTAGATGAGGGCTACGCTCCTAGCCCCACCCTCCCCTCCATCCCTGAGGGAGCCGGCTGCAAATTGAAATCACTGCTCAGGGAAAGAAGCAAGGGGAAAAGAGAAGGGAAAAAAAAACCCAGCATCTTTTTAATCAACGCTCAGAGCTGCAGCCACTAATGAATTCAAGGTACTCGGGAACCCCAGGGCAAGGCTGGGTGGAAGGAAGCCAAAGACCTCCACCCCCACCTGTGCTGTCCTCCAGGCTCCCTCCTAGAGCAGGGAGGTGGGGGAGACAGGGAGGGGACCTAATGAAACCTTCAGGGACCTCCAGGTTTGCTGGTTCGACCTCGCCCTTTAGAGATGAGTTCCAGGGCCCTGGAGGGGAAGGATCGCCCAAGGTCACGGCCAGGACAGGAGCTTTTTCTCTGGGCCCCTCTTCCCCCTCAGGCTCCTCTGCTCTCTCTCAGCTTAGGGGCTGCTCTTAAAAGGTATAAGCTCGTTGAATGAATGGCTTGCATAAAGAAAAAAGACCAAAAAATTTTATTTAAAACAAGGATAAGAGAGTCCCTTTACCCCAGTCTCTTCTCTGCACCAGCTGGTGTTGTTTATTTTTTGCACACCTACTGCGTGCCAGGCTTCAGATACAAGACCACACTGGATTGTCCCAACTGCCCTCATGGGACCCAGCTGCTGTCATCATCCTCATTTTGCAGATAAGAAAGCCAAGGCTCCAGCAGGTTACAGAATATGCCAGCAGTGAAGCCAAGTTGGGGCAGGGGTAGAGGACACCGCCGTGACCTCCAAATCCTCTTCCCAAGAGCCCCACAATGGTCCTGGCCAGAGGCTAGGTGTCCGCGCAGTGCTGAGAGGTGCCCTGTGTCCTCAGCCCCTCCTCACCACCCACTGCCTTTCCCCTTTGTCAGGCCTTCATGCGCGAGCCTGGACCCAGAAAGTCTGAAGTCCTGCCCGCCTCAGCTGATTACCACCACCCCATCCGCCACTGTAACTGAACTAACAGTAATGTATACTCCTTGCCCCTCCTCCCACCACAGTAACTGGTCTTACTCCATAACACCCCTGTCCCCCCAAAAGATTTGCCCCAACCTATAAAACCAACTCCTATCCCACTGCCCTTCATTAACGCCCTTTTCGGCCTTAGCCCACCTGCACCCAGATGAATAAACAGCCATGTTGCTCACTCAAAGCCTGTTTGGGGAGTCTTTTATGTATTCATTCACTTTGGCTTCAGATCTTAGTTAATGGAGTTTCTTCGCCCTCCAAGTGAGAAGCTACCAGGTTATGGCAGTTGGGACTTAGGCCATGTTTGTTCCCTGGAAGCAAGCTCCTGGTGTCTCTGGGCTCAGCAGGAGATGTGTGGCATGACAGCCATGACACCAGCCCCTCGCTTCCTCCCAGGCCTGTCCTATGCCTCACTTAACCCTCTCAACAGATGGGTCCACAGAGACCCAGAGGGGTTCATTGACCCGCCCAAGGTCATCCAGCAAACCAGCGGCACCACGGGCGCTTGAGCTCACGTGACCCTGCTCCAGTCTGTGGCGGCACAGCCGATGCGTGCCACCGCGCCCTGCAAATCTGAGAATCCCCTCCTCTTCCACCTGTTCTTTTTGACACCTCTGGAGCTGCCAGATCGGGAGGCAAAATGAAAAGTGGGTCTGAGAAGGAACAGGATAAATAATGCCGCTTCGGGAATGCATGGCCTGGGAAACACATTCCCAGAGCAGCTCATTTAAAACATTCTGCTGATGAGAGCTTCGTGCAGTGGAAACAGCAGGTGAAAGCTGAGGTTCGAGGCCATGCCTCCCCAGGGGAAAGGGTGTGTCTCATTTGCATCTCCATCACCATAATCTGAACGTTCTCCCCACCACCGGGCCGCACGGGTGCATATGAATGCATGCACACGCACACAACACTGCAGCCTTGGCGGGCCCCAGGGACCCAAGCTGGGACTGACCACAGCCCTAAACCTCCGGGTTTCAGAAGAAACTCCACTGAGTATGGCTCAAGTCAAAGGAGGTGGGCCTAGGCCGGGCACAGTGGCTCACGCCTGTAATCCCAGCACATTGGGAGGCTGAGGCAGGCGGATCATGAGGTCAAGAGTCAAAGGAGGTGGGCCTAGGCCGGGCACAGTGGCTCACGCCTGTAATCCCAGCACATTGGGAGGCTGAGGCAGGCGGATCATGAGGTCAAGAGTCAAAGGAGGT
>PVKV010029241.1:0-23889 GCA_004027835.1 Alouatta palliata | reverse complement strand
CCAGCTTTTCCTTTAGACTCATTTTGCCATCACTGTGGCCTTGATGCTTCCACTCCAAGTCAGACACCGTTGCCTGGAGGGTTCACCAAAGGTCAGAAGAGTCTGCACACCCACGTCCACCACATGCCACCCCATGCCACCCAGCCACAGCCCAGACCCCGGCCGCTTTTCCTTTGCTGCTTGGGAACTCCAGAGCCTTTCTTGGCATACTTCTCATGGGAACCCTGCTCCCCACCCAGGTCCAGCCCAGGCCTTGGTCCCACTCTCCTGCAAGGTCTGACCACACGCCCAAGATGTGACGTCATCACACACAACATGAATAACTTGGGGCCCCCTTCACAGGCGAAGCTGACCCGTGACCAGATGTCAGGGTCAGAGGGCAGCAGAAGCGGCCCAGCATGATAAGGGTCGTGGGGTCCACCACTTCTGGGAGCTGGCTTCCAGGCCCTGCTAGGGTCCGGATGAGGCAGCAGCTGACACCAACAGAGTGCACATGGCGTGGCCCTCGGCCACACATACAGCACAGCTTTCCAGCCTGTGTGTGTAAACTGCTACACGTGCAGGTCTCCTCTCTCCCCGCACTCACTCTTTAACGCATGCATCACAGAGTGAGCTCACAACCCTGGTTGATGCAGCCTCTGCAGCCCCCTCCTCACAGAGCCAGCACACAGGTTACAGCTTTCATGATGCCTACCTGTAAACCTACAGGAAGTTTTTTGAAGAAAGGTGTGTAAAAGTGGCCATACCTGTCTCCCCACATTCTCCTGGAAGGCGGCCTGCAGGGCAAAGAACAAACACAGCAGGTGAGCGAGGGCAGCTTCCGCCAACACCAGAGGCAAGTTCAGAACAAACAGCAGTGTCAATGACCCACGGCTTTATTTTTTAAATAAAAGCCCTGGTTGTTGTCTGAACAGAACCTCAAGGCATGTCATTCTGTTTTTACGTCCTGTTGCTCTTTAAAACCACAATTTAAGAATTCAAGTTTATAAAATCAGACACATCCTGAAAAAGTGGCCTTTACCACTGAGGCTCCCAGTAGCACCCCCATGGAGGCCCTGACTGTCAACTCGGAGAGACAGACCAGCTGGTTAAATCAGAACCCGGAGCCTGATACTCTTCCTCAGGAGCTCTGTAAGGCAGCTCACGGGCACCACCAGGCACCGCGTGCTGCCCTCCAGGGAGGGCACTCTGCCCACAACCACAGCACGGTATCAGCAGGCTCTCCAGGATGGTTCCCCAGGTCAAGCACAGGCCCAGAGCAGGGGCTGCTGAAACAGGAGGAG
Source organism: Alouatta palliata (assembly GCA_004027835.1). Lineage (NCBI taxonomy): Eukaryota > Metazoa > Chordata > Mammalia > Primates > Atelidae > Alouatta > Alouatta palliata. Next base: position 22,606 of record PVKV010029241.1, on the reverse strand, counting down.
GCCTCTCATCTCCTCAGCAGCCCCGCCTCCCCCATACCCTGCCCCGCTTAGGTGCTGACCAGGCAGAGCAGGTTACCTGGGCAAGGCGACAGTCACATGTCCCTTCCCATGTATCACCAGCTGGTGCCCCACCCCTCCCAGCAGCACCCAGACTCAGAATTCCCAGACAGGACCAGAGACACAGGAGAGGTCAGGGAGCAGGCTCTGGAGAAGCAGGATCCCTGACAACACTAGCCTCGGGGCATCCTGAGAGCAAGGCAGAGGCAGGGCTGCTGGGAGGAGGAGCACACACACATGGCAGGAAGTAAAGGAACTGAAACACGGCCACCCAGGGTCTGTCCCCCAACCCCCAGTGGAAATGAACAGATGCATCAGCTGCCTCTGGCCAATCACACAGAAACCAGGTGGGTGGCTCCCAGGTAGACCCCAGGCGGGGCTGGAGACTGGAGGAGACTGGCTTTGCAGAGGGCCCCAGGCAGCTCTTATGGGGAGGGAGGCCTGCCTGCTGCTGTTTGCCATTTTGTAACTTCTGCAATAAATTCATTAGGAAAGAAATAAACAAAACCCACCAAAAGGCAATGCAACAAAGATACACTGTAACATCAATTTAACATACACTATTTAGGAACACATGTACCACTCCCGTGATGTCTAAAAGATGTTTTGAAATTCAAGATTTATGTGGGAAGGCATATAATGAAAAGCCCTACAACAGGAAAAACAATCCTGAGAAAGAAGAAATCGGGAGGCACCGCCCTACCCCATGTGAAGGCTAACCAGACACAGCAGTGTGGCAGCACAGCCCATCACACAGTGTGCGCTGGCAGCACAGACACACAGATAGACCAGCGGAACAGAAAACATGGGGCAGCATCTCTGGGACCCAGGTGAGGCAGAGTTCCTCAACCTTAAAGAAGTCTTAACGTCTTAAAAAACACAGAAAACACGATCCTCAAAAACAAAAAAAACTGATCAAGACTCAGCAAAATTAAAAACTCTTGCCCTGTGAAAGACCTTATGAAGAGGATGGAAAGATGAGCTACAGACTGGGAGGAAGCCAACCAGAAATCCAATATGGGATTCTCACATACGTAAAGAGCACAGAAAACTCAACAACAGCAAAAGGAATCCACTTAGAAAATGGGTAAAAGACCTGAGCAGACGTTTCAACAAAGAGGAGGTACAGATGGCAATAAGCCCATGAAAGACGTTCGACATCACCAGGCATGACAGAAACGCAGGCATCACCACACACCCGTCAGAAAGGCCGACACATAAACAGTGGCCACCCCAGATGTGGGTAAGGACAGAGAGAAGCAGGGTTGCTGACAGACGGCAGTGTGAAATGAACAGTACAGCCACTCCAGAAAGCACTTTCAATGTCCAACTACCACGACTCAGAAATTGTAGTCTTGGCATTTATCCGAGAGAAATGGAAACTACACTCACACGAAACCTGAGCACAAATGTTGGCAGCAGCTTAAAGACTGGAAGCCATCCTGTTGCCCTAACACGCAGGTGGTCACACAAACCGCGGCACCACTCAGCAACAGAAGCAGCAAAGCCAGCACCACCCACCACACTCAGGTGGGTCTCCAGAGAGCTATGCTGAGAGAAGAAAGCTACAGCATTAGAGGCCACAGGGTCCATTTACACAGCATTCCCGAGATGACGGAATGAGCGACAGAGAGCTGACCATGGCTGCCAGGGTCAGGAGAGGAAGAAAGCAGGGGCTGTGGGCGACAAGGCAGCACAGGCCCTCTTGGGGAGATGGAGCTGCTGTGTATCTTCATTGCGGTGATGGATACACAGATTTGCACATGATACAATCACACAGAACTAAATGCTTGAGTGCATACACACACACACACACACACACACACGAGGACAGGTAAAACCAAGGAAGTATAACTAAGACTGTTGGGCCAGCTGGATATTCATGTCCAGGCTGTGACGTGCCACTGCAGTTCCGCCAGATTTTATCATGAAGGCAATGGTGAACCACGCATGAGCTCTCCCTGCATTGGTCCTTAAAATGGCATGTAAACCCCCCCCCCCAGTCTCGGTGCCTCATGCCTGTAATCCCAGCACTTTGGGATGCCAAGTTAGGGGGTTCACCTGAGGTCAGGAGCTCGAGACCAGCCTGGCCAACATGGTGGAACGCTGTCTCTACTAAAAATACAAAAAGTAGCCAGGTGTGGCGAGCACCTCTAATCCCAGCTACTTGGGAGGCTGAGGCAGGAGAATCGCTTGAACCTAGGAGGTGGAGGCTGCAGTGAGCCAAGATCACACTATTGCACTCCAGCCTGGGTGACAAAGCAAGACAGTCTCAAATAAAGAAAACAAACTGCATGTAAAGCCCAATTATCTCAAAACAAGTCACAAATTAATAGAGTTCAGACACTATCAAATGAAGTGCTGGATGAAAAAGATTTAAAATCTTCAGTTAAATAGAGGCTTCAAGTGCCTTACTTTAACTGTGAGTGAGTGGGGGCCCCCTCCCCAACCCCTTTCCTCATCCTGAACGAGGCGACTGCACCCCATCTCCACTGTCCCTTCCTTCTTGGCTGGACAGGTCTTTTTGCAGCATCAGCACATTTAGGGCCTGCTAGATTCCTTCCAATACACAGAGCCAGCGTTCGGCAACAAACACAGCTGGAACTGTTTTCACAAACTCACTAACACCCTGCCTACCTGAGTTGCCATGCTCCTGCCAACTCTGAGACCCAGCCACAGCACCTTCCTCACAGAGCCACTTGGAGGGTCACAAATAGCAGATAAATGACCATGGCCTTTGCTACTGTGGCCTTCTTGGCGGGGCCAGTCTCGATATGGGAGCACCATGGCACTGTGAAGCATCTAGAGCTCAGGGGCCAGGGACAGTATCCAGCCCCAAGGAAGGACGGGACTTCAGTGCCTCTCACTGCTGCCTCCCGGCAGGTGTTAAAGAAACCTTGGGACCCCGCAGGGGTGACCTCACACCGTGGGACAGTATCGAACAGGAGTCCAAGCTGAGCCAGAAAGAGTGATACATCTTTACCTGAAGCAGCAGCTCCACAGTTGGAAAAAAAATGATTCTCAATTATGAGGCACTCAATCCTTACATTTCCAAATAAGCCACAAACAAGGTATCTTTTGGCTGTTTTAATTTTGCAAGCTACTGGCTAAGTAAGGTGCACTCAGGTCATATTTAATGAAAAAGATTTGCTGACAATTTAAAGGGATTTTAATGTGAAGAAAATGATTTTTTTTTCACTTCATATTTGGGGTTCACAGATGCATAAGCACTTTATTACTGCTTCTCATGAAATGTCTCAGGTTGCAGTAAAGAAAATCTAAAAGTTCATCTTTAGATACAGATTTAACATAAAATTTTACTGTATTTCAAACAGTCTTACAATTACTGTCTTTGGGTAAATATCAGGGCAAAAATGTGATGACTTTCCAAAAAAAATTATGAGGTTTTCTACTGATGCCAAAGACAAAATAAGAGCAATTTCAGGGACAGAAAAAAGCTTCTGAGCTCTCCTGGTGAATTCTCCCTAGTTTTAAAGGACCTGAGGCAGAGAAAGACTTCTAACTACTTCAGGATACAGGGAGCAGGCTGGCCACCAGAGGCAACAGAAGATGACAGACATTTTGAGCTAGAAAGACTTCAAGCTATCGTCTGAGCTCCTGCATTTGAGAGGGAAAACCAACGCTGCACCTGCACCGTCCAACTCACCTGGAGCCACACTACACCCTTCCACCCGGCCACCAAGTCAGCCACACGCTCCTGGGGACAGCAATCCTCACCAGGCCCCAGCACCCCTTCCACTTGGCCTAACGGCCCCCGAGCCTGACAGCAGTAGGTAGTGTGAACATCTCCCTCACCGGGTCACCATTAACTCAACTGTGCTGAGCCAGGACAGTTCCAGCAGCTCAAGACCAGAGGGAGCAGTGGGGCCCATTCCACCACTAAAAGCCAACCTCACCCCTCCATCTTTAGCAGATTGCTGCCTCTCTGTTCTTCACCTCTTAAAGCATGTTCAGCTTCTTATCTGTATCTAAAATAAAGACTGTCACTTGAGACTTGTCCACTGTCTCAGCTGCCAGCTCTCTGTGGTCCAAGGGACTCAGGCCTCACTCCAGCCCAGCTCTGAGCCAAACGAAGTAGTCTGCTCAGCACGGCAGGGTCTGCTATGCTCCTTAAACCCAGAACTCACCCCAAATGTCACAGGGCTCTTTCTGGAGGAAAGCAGCCATCTGTGTTCAAAAGCTCCCATATCCCGCAAGACCTGGACGAACATGGCTGGGAGAAGCAGAGCTGACTGCTGCTTGCAACAGCCCCTCCTGAGGCTCAAAGCCACCTGGTGAGTGACCATCCCGCCGCCACATACAGGTCACCCAGGCAGAACCCACTCTTCCCCGTCTTCAGCATGTAGCTGCCTGCACTGAGACCTGTCATCAGGCCCATCCACTCGCCTGCATCACCCAGCACCCCCAGCAGTGATGGCTGCAGCTCTCAGGATGCCTGGGGTGGGGGGACTTAACCCTAACTGCCCCTCACATGCTGAAGACCACAGCCCTCCCTGACACCCAGAGACAGTAGGAACCAGTGGCCCACGCAAGGCGGGCACTCTCAGCAGCTCCCTCCCCCAAGGCTCCTGTTGTGGACGAATGAGCTGGACAGGCGCCCGTGCAGGGAGCAGCATCCGGGAGCCCAGGCCACCCCTACCTTCAGTAAAGGAAACATCCAAATGAGAAAACTTACAGAGGCTGCTCTTCTGCAGTTTACGTCTCGGTCAAACACCGTGGTGAAAAAGAGAAACGATTAATCACAAAGAAATGTGCAAAACAGTACACAGCACACAGTATCCATGAGAAAGCCTTTCTCTCATGACTCAGGCACTTTGAAAAAGAGAAAAGATTAATCACAAAGAATTCTGAACAGTAGAGACCACACAGTATTGATGACAAAGCCTTTCTCTCACTACTCAGGCCCACTTGAGGTTTCAACGTGACCTGCAGGCAACACTTGGCTCAGGGACTGCAGACAGATTCATGTGATCCCCAAGATGCCGGACATCTTGTGGGAGCTGAGGGCGGCTCACCCTGATTCTAAGGAGAGCCGTGAGACAGCGCACAGCCAGGGCACAGAACAAAGAGCCATGAAGACGGGGCCTGGGGCAGGATGCACCTGGCCTTGCTGTGATGGGGCAGTACGGGAGGTGGGGAGGTCCACTGAACTTTTATGGTACCCTGGAGGATGAGAACTGGCAGCATTTGGACAGGGGGCAAACCAAGGTGGCTGACACAAATGCCCCAGGGCAGGGACTGTCAGGTCCTGCAGACCATGCTGCACACACAGCCCGAGTCTGCAGACACACACACACGCACCCACTGTGCCCAGAGGGGCCTGCAGCCCTGAAAGCAGGGCGTCCAGCACAGGCCCCATCCAGGTAGTCGAGAGGAAATAACCGGGCCACCCACAGATGCCAAGGCACTGCCCCCACGTGAGCCACAGCCACACTCACAGCAAGGCCTCACCCAGCCCTCGCCAGGTTCCTCAGGCTTCATTACATCTTCTGGTGAGATCACCCAGCTTAGTTACTGTGAATAACCTGGAATGCTCTCATCAGACACTGCAAAGAACACAGAGGGTTTGGGGTAGTGGAGAACAATCGTCCTTTCTAAGGAAGGTTTGAGAGATTGTGCCTCCTACCAGTCTAAAGAGAGAAGGTAGAAACCAGAGAGAGAATTTCAGACACATGGAGATAAGCGGCTTCGAAGGCTGCCTGCACCTCCCTCTTCCTGGTTTCCAGGCCTCCAAGGGGCCAAGTGCTATGCTGCATTCCAGGGAAGGTGACAGACCTGAGCCATGGGGCAGGGCCTGCCTCGATGGGAAGGACACCAGGGACACACACGCCCTCATGTCAGCTCTGCCCCCTCCTACCAGCTCTGCACCCTCTCACCAGATCTGCCCCCTCTCACCACCTCTGCCCCCTCTCACCACCTCTGTCTCCTCTCACCACCTCTGCTGCCTCTCACCAGCTCTTCCCCCTCACCAGCTCTGCCCCCTCTCACCTACTCTGCCCCCTCTCACCAGATCTTCTGTTAAACAAGCGAAATGGGAAAGACACATTCAGCTGAGGAAAAGTGTGCAGGTCCCACTGCAGAGACAGCAGGGCCCACTCCAGCCTGGCAGCGCACACACCATCAGCACCAGCTCCCTTGACTCCCAACTTCTGGGGCATGTGTGTGAGGCACTGGCCCCGCCAGCCACAATGCATGCCACATCCCACCTAGTCTCCTGCATCTCACACTGTCTGATGCCCCAGACCCAGGCCCACTGGCCTCACTCCAGGTTCACAGCATACCTCTCAGGCACTTTATGTTCTCTGCACTCCTCTCTCCTCGGCCCCATGAGTCCCCCCATTTGGGAATGCTGAGCTAGGAGACCCATGAACTACAGCCACAGAGCTGAAACTCAGAGGATTTATCAGAGACAGCACTGTCCCCCAGCCTCTGGCACTGGGCACAGGTGCCACTCCAGGCCCTGGAAACAGCCCAGAAAATGCCACAGATTTCTGTACTCCTGACTCAGGTTCTGGGGCCGCAGTCTCCTCCAACATGTCCAGCATTAGGGTGCTGGGCACAGACTGAAGAAGGTGGGAGGCATCCTGGGACCAGGAGAAATGGGTGGGAAGGTCCATGGGCAGGAGTGGTCTCCGTGAGCAGCCCACAGAGGTGAGCCCACAGCAAACACGGAGAGGCAGGACAGCTGGCCCCAGGGCTGGTTGAGAAAGTCCTCCCTGCGGCTGGACTCTGCACTTTTTCGGAGAAGCTGGGGCATGTGACTCGGGCCTTGTGACCAACTGCTCTGCTGCTGGGGCTTTGGGGAGTGACTGGAGGCTGTGTGGGGCAGCAGCTGGAAGGCCTAGAAAGCCTGGATTCTGGGGAAATGCCTGCGGGTTTCACAGGCCCTGCCTGGGAGTGGAAGGATGTCCACAGTGAGAGAGAAAGAGCAAGAGAAGGGACCCCTAGAGTGTGGTCACTGAGAGCCATGATAAATGTAGAAATTCCCAGATGGAAACTGTAGGAAGTTAAACTAACAATACAGCAGAAACATAGGAAGCATCTTTTGAAATAAGAATGGCAAATGAAATTATGTATATTGAAAACAAACCCCAAATACAATTAAAACAAAAACAATGCAATACAAACCACCAGGTGTGTTTTCCATCCCAATCAGGCTCAGATGCACAGAGGCCAGAGCAGGCTCCATGATGACATCAGTGCACTCAAAATGTGGCCACCACCCTGTGCAAATCCAGGAGGGGATACAGGCCCGGGACACCCTGAGGCTCAAATCGAGGAGCCCCTCCAGCCCCTGCAGCAGGCCCATGTTGGCTGGGAGCAAGAGGCTTACATCAGAGTGGCCTGGCAGCTCTCCCCGCTGGGGACTTCAGCATCAGCACAGCCGGGACCCACGTTCTGGGACCTCCCAGGATGCCACGGAAGCTTCACGCCCCTCATCAGTGGCCATCCGCCTGGTCGAACGAGCTGCCATGTACCTGGCTTAATTACTAACAACCACGGATCACCAGTGGATAAAGAATTTATCTCACATTTCAGAGAAATGCTTGCTTATTGCAGGGATCATCTGTGGTTTCAGTGTGGGAAGGCCCCCTTCTACCACAGGGCTGTGCCTCAGCTCTGGTACACAGACTGCTGAGCAGGAGAGACCCAGCACCCGGCCACAGCAGTAAGCCAGGGTGGCAGTGTCCAGCCAGCCTGGCAGACAGAAGCCAGGGCCGAGGGCAAGACACAATAGGCTGGAGCCCAAGGGGAAGAGGGTAGGTGGCTTCTGGGGGCTGGGGGTGGTCCTTCCCAAGAGCAGTCGCCTCCCTTCCCTGTGCAGCCACAGCCAGGTACAGAGCCCAGAGCTGCGGGAGAACACAGCTTACTTCCCCGAGCTCCGCACTTCAAACAAAAAAAATAAATAAAACGGGAGAATGAGGGAAGCCTAAAAGCCTCTAGCCCTCAGTCTCTGATGGCAGTCTCCCATCCAAGCACTTCGGAGGCCCAAGCCTGCTTAGATTCTAGGTTGGGGTGCCCACAGTATGCTATGGAGCCCAAGAGCTGCTAGAACACACCCCGCTGGGGATGCCCCACAACGTGGCAGAGTCACAGGCTTGCGGGAGTGGGAAAGGGAAAGGCAGAGTTTCAGGGGTCGGTTGGAAAGTTTTGCAATAAGCGGGGATAATTGTGAAGAGAACCAGAAGCCAAAAGCCTCCAGCTTCTGACTCTCCAGGCTTTCCCCATCCAAGCCCAAGCCATACCCAACCCTGCTTAAATTCTGGGCTGAAGCACCCACAGACTGTGATGGCATTCAGTAACTTCAGACAGTCCCCTTCAGGGAAGCCCTGGGCCATGGCAGGGGTGCATCTAGGGCTGCAGCAGAAGTGTATGCATGCTGGAAAGAGGAAACAGAATGTCGGGGGATTTCGGAAAGCATTGGGATAAGTGGGGAAAAGTTTAAAGAATGTGAAAAGTCAATAGCCTCCAGCTCCTCTGTCTTTGCAGGCAGTAGCCCATCCAAGCCCCAGCCAAGCTCGACCCTACTTAGTTTCCAGGTGCAGTGCCCTAGGGCTGCTTTGGTGCCTGGTGACTGCCAAGACAAACACACATGGGCAGGTCCTGGCCTCAGCAGGGGCATAGGCTAGTGGGAAAGGGAACTTAGAGTCAGGGGGCAGTTGGGAATCATTGGCACAAGTGGGGCAAAGCTTTAAAAAGCCCAAAAATCCAAAAGCCTCCAGATCCCCATCTTTCCAGGTGATCCCACATTCAAGCCCACCCAGGCCCTACACTGCTTAGCTCCTGGGCCATTACCTACCAGCATTCTTGCCACAGTCCAGGACCTCTTTGTGGTGGTTTGTCCTGGCAGACCTCGTGGGCCATAGCAGCCTGAGGGCAATTTTGCCCAGAAGATAAGAAGGGTCTGACTTGACTGAGGCTTGGATAGGGGACTGCCTGTGGAGATCAGGACTAGAGGTTTTTGGCTTTCTGCTCTTTTCCCTCTTTCCCTTGCTTGTTGCAACACTTCATAACTGCCCCCAGACTCTCTGGCCACCATTTCCTACCCACCTGCACTCCCAAGACAGACTGGGACCTTCCTGTGGGGGTCCGTAGTGGCTGAGCCCAGTTGGCACACCAGCATAAGAGGGCCATAGCACAAAAGCAGAGCGGGCTAGGGCATGGCTGGAACTTAGACAAGAAACTGTCTGGGGATTCCACTGGCTGGAGGCTTTCGGCCTCCTGCTAACTTCCTGCTTCCCCCTACTGTGGCAACTCTTCAAAACCACCCTATGACTCTCTGATCCTCCCTTTTCTGCCCACCTGAATTTCTCCCTCAGCTTGGGACTTCCCCATGGAGGTTCATTCTGGCAGTTCCCAGTTGCCATACAAGTATGAAGGTGACAGAGCCCAGAAGCTAAGCAGTGTCGGGCCTGGCCAGAGATTGAATGGGGGACCAGGAGAAAAAACTGGGCCTGGAAATTTTTGGTTTTCTGCTCTTTTCCCTCTTTCCTGCATTGTCACAATGGTTTTCTATCACTCCGTGACCCTCGGACTGCTATGGCATTCAGGGATTACCTAGACAGAGTACCATGGGGAGTTCCCTTGCCTCGGGGTGTAGCGGAAGGTCTAGAAATGGAAGGTCAGAGAGTTACCGGGTGGTTGGGAAGTGCAACAAGCAAATAAACCAGAAGGGAGCAGGACACCAAAAGCCTCTAGTCCCCAGTCTCTCCAAGCAATCCCACATACAAGCCCCTCTGAGTCTAGACCCTGCTTAGTTCCTAAGCTGAGGTGTCCTCAAGATGCTATGGCACACAATGGCTGATAAGAGGAACCCCTTTGGCTTCAGAAAGCCAAAGCATGCAGACTCCATGTTTCTGGGCTTTCCCCCAACCAAACCCCAGACAGGCCAGATCCTGCTTAGCTTCCAGGCTGAGGTGTCCTAGGGCTGCTCTGGTGTTTGGGTGCTGCTGAGACAGGGCGACCCACAATGTGGTGGGGGCACAGGCATGCAGAAGTGGGAAATGGAAAGCCAGAGTGCTGGGGGTGATTAGGAAGCTTTGTGACAAACAGGATAAATTGGGAAGAAAAATGGAAGCCAAAAGCCTCCAGACCCCGTCTTCCCTGGCAGTCCCACATCCAAGCCCAAGCCAGACCCATCCCTGCTTAGCTTCTGAGCTAAGGTGCCCTCAGGCTGCAATGGCATTCAGTAACTTCAGAGACAGACCCCTTCAGGGAGGTCCTGGGCCACAGCAGTGTCACAGGCAGGTGTAAAATGGCTGGCCAGAAAGTCAGGGGTGGATGGGAAGCACTGTGACAATTGGGGGAAAACAGGAAGGGAACAAGAAGCCAAAAGTCTCCAGTACCCTGTTTCCACTGGTGGTCCTTCATCCATGCCACAGCCAGGCCCAGTCTCATTTAGTTCCCAGGCTGGGATCCCCTCAGGATGCTCTGGCTCCTGGAATTTATCAGGATCAACCCTTATTGGGAGGTCCCATAACGCAACAGGCTTGGAGGCTGATGGTAAAAAGGGAGCAGGAGTCAGGGGGCTGCTGGCACGCATTGTGGCAAGTGGGCGAAAGTCAAAAGGAAGGGGGAAAACTCTTCTAACTCCCAGGCTCCACGTGATCTCCCATCCAAGCCTATGCTTAGCTTCCATGCTAAGGCCCCTTCAGCATGCTATGGCACCAGAGGGCTGTTAGGTGGACCCCCACAAGAATGTCCCAGTCTACTGTGGGGGAGCAGGTGGGCAAAACAGGGGGTGGGGTGGTGAATTGAGCAGTTGCCAATCATTGGGACAAGTAGGACAAAGTGGAATAAAGGAGTATGTGAAAAGCCACCAGCACCTTGTCTCCCTAGGTGGTCCTTCTTCCAAGACCCATTCAAACCTGACCTTGCTTATCTTCTGGGCTGGGGCACCCTGAGACTGCTATGGTGTCAGGGACTGCTGGAATGGACACCCAAGGAAAAGTTCCTGTCCTTAGCGAAGTTACAGGCAAGCAGGCAGGTGAAATAAAAAGCCAGTGTCAGAAGGCGCTTAGGAAGCATTGAGACAAGAGGGAAAGAACAGGTAGGAATCGAGAAATCAAAGCCTCCACCCCCGTGTTTCCAGGTGGGCCCCTAACCAAGCCCTGGCCAGGCCAGATCCTGCTTACGTTCCAGGCTGGGATGTCCTAGGGCTGTTACGGTGCTTGGTGTCTGCCGGGCTGCAGATATAAACCAATATGGAGAAGGACTTTTTCCGTGGAGGGGATATAGGCAAACGGGAAAAGGGGTCAGATAGGATGCAGTTGGGAAGCACTGGGACAAGTGGGGAAAGCTTGAAGAAGGGGAAAAGGCAAAAGCCTCAAGCCCCCATTATTTACAGGCAGTCAGCAAACCAAGCCTCAGCCAACCTCGACCCTGCTTAGCTTTGGGGCTGCAGTGCCCTACAACTGCTATGGCATCTGGGGGCTGCAGAGAAAAACCCACATCAGGAGGACCTGGGCCTCAGTGTGATCTAAGACAAGCCAGAAATTGGGGACTTTGAGTCAGGGTGCAGCTGGTAAGCATGGGAACAAGAGGGAGAAAGCTTGAAGAAGGCCAAAATGCAAAAGCCTCCAGTCTCTCTTCTTCCCTAATGGTCCCCCAAACAAGCTGCTACAAGGCTCAACCCTGCTTAGCAACTGGAGCCCTGTCCACCAGCCTTCTCACCACAGCCCAAGAACTCTTTGTGTGGGTTGGTCTTGGCAGGACCTGAGGGTCATAGCAGCCTGAGGGTGCCTCGGCCTGGCTTATAAGGGTAACCCAAATGTGTGGCTTTCAAACCTGGATGAAAGCTATCTGTGACACTGCTTTGCTGTGTGTTCATACATCTCAAAGCGTTGAACTGATGTTTTGAATCAGCAGCTTAGAAACGCACCTCATGTAGAATACAAAGGAATATTTCAGACTAAATGTAGGACTATGGTGAAAAGAAAAATATCTCATGCTAAAAACTAAGGGAAAGCTATTTATGTAACTTATTTCTGATGTGTGGCTTCACCTTCCAGTGTTTAGCTTACATTTGGATTCAGCACCTGAGAAACAGTCTTTGCATTGAATCTAAAAGAAAATATTTCCAATGCCACCCTGGCCTATGGGGAAAACCCAAAATATTGGCTTTTATAGCTGGAAGCAAGCTATCTGTGAAACAGCTTTGCTGTGTGTGTAAACCTCAGAGTCAATCCTATGGATTTATTCAACAGTTCAGAATCACACCTCATGTACAATATACGAAGGGACATTTCAGACTGAAGGAAGGACTATAGTGAAAAGACAAATGTCTCACTATACCGAGGAAGCTATTTGGCAAACTGCTTTGCAATGTGTGCATTCACCTTCCTGATATTAACTTACATTTGGATGCAGAAGTTGAGAAACTCTGTTTGTGGAGAATCTAAAAACAGATATTTCCAAAGACACCCAGGCATATGGAGGTAACTCGTATGACTGGCTTTCAAATCTGGAAGCAAGCTATCTGTGAAACTGCTTTGCTGTGTCCTTGTTCACCTCAAAGAGTTAAAGCTATATTTTGATTCAGCAGTTTAGAAACAAATTTCGTGTAGAATGCAGAAAGGGCCATTTCAGACTGAATGGAGGTCTATGGTGAAAAGATAAATATCTAAACATAAAGAGTAAAGAGAAACAATTTATGAAACTGCTTTGTGATATGTGCATTCACCTTCCAGAGATTAACTTAGGTTTGGATTCAGCAGCTGAGAAACACTCTTTGAGTAGTATCCAAAAGCATGTATTTCCCACACCAACCTGGCCTATGGGCTTAACACAAATGGTTTGCTTTTAAACCTGGAAGCAAGCTACATTTGAAACTGCTTTACTGTGTGCATGTTCTCCTAAAAAGTTGAACCTAACTTTTGATTCAGGAATTTAGAAACACACTTCGTGTAGAATCTAAATAGAGACATTTCACACTCAATGTAGGCCTATGGTGAAAAGACAAATATCTCACAAAAAAAACTAAGCAGAAACAGTTTGTGAAACTGTTTTGTGACTTTTGCTTTCACCTTCCAGAGGTTAACTTGCTTTTGGATTCAGCTGTGGGGAAACACTCTTTATTTAGAATCTAAAAACAGATATTTCCAATGCCACCCTGTCCTATTGGGGAAACATGGTAGACTGGCTTTAACACGTATAAGCATGCTATATTCATAACTCCTTTGCTGTGTGTGCTTTTTTTTTTTTTGAGATTTGAACCTAGGTTTTCATTCAGCAGTTTAGAAACACACTTCGTGTAGAATCTAAAATGGGACAATTCACACTGAATTGAGGCCTATTGTGGAAAGGTAAATATCTCACAATAGAAAGTAATGGAAAGCCATTAGAGAAACTGCTTTGCGATTTGTGTATTCAATTTCCAGAGTTTAGCTTATGTTGGGATGCAGCAGCTGAGAAACACTCTTTGTGAAGAATCTAAAAACACATATTTCCAATGCCACCCTGGGCTTAGGGGAGAATCCCAAAAGACTGGATTAAAACCTGGAAGCAAACTATATTTTAAAGTGTTTGATGTGTGTGCATTCAACTTAGAGTATTGAATCTATGTTTGGATTCATCAGTTTAGAAACACACTTCATGTAGAATCAAGAAAGGGACATTTTAGTCTGAAGGGAGGCTTATAATGAAAAGACAAATATCTCACAATAAAAACTAATGAGAAGCTATTTGTGAAACTGCTTTGCAATGTGTGCATTCACCTTCCAGAGTTTAACTTATTTGGATTCATCAGCTGAGAAACACTCTTTGTGTAGAACCTAAGAACTGATACTTCCAGTGCCGCCCTGGGCTACAGAAAAAGCCTCAAGGACTTGCTTTAAAACCTGAAAGGAATATATCTGTGAAACTGCTTTGGTTGTGTGCTTTCAACTAAGAGAGTTGAACCTATCTTTTGATTCAGCAGTTTATAAACACACTTTGTGTAGAATACTGAAATGGAGATTTCAGTTTGAATGGAGCCTATAGTGAAATATCTCACATTAAAACCTAAGGGGAAGGTATTTTTGAATCTGCTTTGTGATGTGTGCATTCACCTTTTAGAGTTTAACTAATATTTGGATTCAGCAGCTGAGAGCCCCTCTTTGTGTACAACCTAAAAAAAAGATATTTTGAACACCACCATGGCCTATGGAAAAAAACACACAAATTGGTTTAAAACTAGGCAGCAAGTTATCTTTGAAACTGCTTTGCTTTGTATCTGTCAAGTCAAAGAGTTGAACAAATGTTTTGATTCAGCAGTTTAGAAACATACTTCATGTAGAATCTAGAAAGGGACATTTAAGACTGAATGGAGGCCCGTGGTGAAAAGACAATATCTTACAATTTAAACTATGGGGAAGGAATATGTGAAACTGCTTTGCAATGTGTGCATTCACCTTCCTGAGTTTTACTTATATTTGAATGAAGCAGCTAAGAAAAACTCTTTGTGTAGAACCTAAAAACAGTTATTTCCAATACCACCCTGACCTATGGAATAAATCTAAAAGATGAGCTTTAAAACCTGTAAGCAAGCTGTATTTGAAAGTGCTTTGCTGTGTATGCATTCAACTCACAGAGTTGAATCTATGTTTTAATTTAGCAGTTCAGAAACACAGTATGTGTGGAATTACAAAAGGGACTTTTGAGACTCAATTGATGCCTATTGTGAAAAGACAAATATCTCACAATAAAAACTAAGGGAAGTTATTTGTAAAACTGCTTGGCAATATGTACAGTCACCTTCCAGAATTTCACTTATGTTTGGATTCAGCAGCTGAGAAACAATATTTGTGTAGAATCTAAAAACAGATATTTCCAATGCTACGTTGGCCTATGGGGTATCCTGAAAGTCAGCCTTAAAACCTGGAAGCAAGCTGCATTTGAAACTGCTTTGCTATGTGTGAAATCAACCCAGAGAGTTGAACCAATTCTGCAGTTTAGAAACACACTTTTTGTAGAATCATGCAAGAGATATTTCAGACTGAATGGAGGCCTATGGTGAAAAGACAAATAACTCACATTAAAATATAACAGGAAGCTATGAAACTGCTTTGCGATGTGTGCATTCACCTTCCAGAGTTTACCTTATATTTGTATAAAGCAGCTTAGAAACACTTTTTTTATTGAGTCTTAAAACAAATTTTTCTGTCACCACTCTGGGCTGTTGGGGAATGCAGAAAGACTGGAATCAAAACCTGAAAGCAAGCTATATTTTAAACTGCTTTGCTGTGTTCTCACTCAACACAGACAGTGGTATCTATGTTTTGATTAAGCAGTTTAGAAACACACTTCGTGTAGTATCTAGAAAGGGACATTTCAGACTGAACAGAGGCCTATGGTTGGAAGTCAAATACCTCACAATAAACACTAATGGGAAACTATATGTGAAATTGCTTTGTGATGTGTGCAGTCACCTTCCAGAGTTTAATTTATGTTTGGGTTCATCAGATAAGAAACACTCTTTGAGTGGAATCTGAAAGCAGATATTTCCAATGCCACCCTGGACTATGGGGGAATCCCAAAATACTGGATTAAAAATATGGAAGCAAGCCATATTTTAAACGGCTTTGTTGTGTGTTAGTTCAACTCAGAGAGTTCAACCTATATTTTGATTCAGCAGTTTAGAAACACACTTCGTGTAGAATCTAGAATGGGACATTCACACTGAATGGAGGCCTATGTTGGAATGTCACATATCTCACAACAAAAACTAATGGGAAGCTATTTGTGAAACTGCTTTGCAATGTGTGCATTCACCTTCCAGAGTTCAACTTATGTTTGGATTCAGCAGCTGATAAACACTGTGTAGAATCTGCAAACAGATATTTCCAATACTACCCTGCACTATGGGGTAATCCCAAAAGTTTGGCTTTAAAATCTGGAAGAAATATTTTAATATTTTAATCTGCTTTGCTGTATGTTCATTCATCTCAGAGAACTTAACCTATTAATTGATTCAGCAATTTAGAAACACACTTCTGTAAAATCTAGAAAGGAACATTTCACATTGAATGGATGCCTATGGTGAAAAGTCAAATATCTCACAATAATAACTAATGGGAAGCTAGTGGAGACACTGCTTTGCAATGTGTGCATTCATCTTCCAGAGTTTAACTTATGTTTGGATTCAATAGCTGAGAAACACTCTTTGTGGAGAATCTAATACCAGATATTTCCAACGTCACGGTGGGCTATGAGGGAATCTCAAAAGACTGGCTTTTAAACCTGGAAGCAAGCTATATTATATACTGCTTTGCTGTGCATTGGTTCAGCTCAGAGATTTGAATTTATTTTTTGATTCAGCAGTTTAGAAACACTCTCCATGTACAATCTAGAAAGGGACATTTCTGAATGAATGGAGGCCTAGTGTGGAACGTCAGATAACTCACAATAGGAACAAATTGGAAGCTATTAGTGAAACTGCTTTGCAATGTGTGCATTCACCTTCCAGAGTTTATCTTATGTTTGTATTGAATAGATGAGAGACACCCTTTTTGTAGAATCTAAAACAGATATTTCTAATGCCACCCTTGCCTATGGGGGACTCCCCAAAGACTGGCTTTAACACATGGAAGAAAGATATATTTGAAAGTGCTTTTCTTTGTCTTTCAACTGAGAGAGTTGAACGTATATTTTGATTTGGCAGTTTAGAAATATACTTAGTATAGAATCTAGAAATGTACATTTCAGACTCAATGTTGTCCTATGGTGGAAAGTCAAATATCTTACAATAAAAACTAATGGGAAGGGGGAGACCAAGATGGCCACAAGGGAGCTTCTCTGGAGTGCAGCTCCCACTGAGTGAGACACAGAACCAGAGTAATATTCACTTTTCTGAACGAGGTACCCTGTTTGTTTCCAAGGAACTGGTTGAACAGCAGCATTAACACAATAAAAGGTGGCAAAAGCAGCCCAAAAGTTCCCAACTGAGGCAAGGCGGGGCACTGCCCTGCCTGAAAAGTGCATTTGGCAAAGAGGATCGGGGGAGCATGACCTTCTTGGTACTCCAAATCAGATAAAGTGTAACACTCTAAGAACTTCAGCAGCACTAGACCAGGAAAACACTACGTGGCTGAGAACTGCCTTTAGTTGCAGACCCAAGCGACAGCCCAGGCAGGCAGTACCAGCCAGACCAGTGCCTTGTCAGTGCAAACCAGGTAGAGACTTGGTGTAACACAGTGTATGCTTGCAAGAAGGAACTGCTCGTCCCACAGAAGGGAGAGTTGAAAGCTCATCCAGAAAGGCTCCACCCCCACAAGATCAAGCAACTGGAATCTCTCTCCTGGGAGAATTTTGCAGTTAAAACATCAGATGGAGCTTCCTATGGGAGCAGCAGGTACTGCAGAAAATAATTAAAAAAAAAAAGCCTGCCATTGGGAAGGTGGAACTAATACCACAGGCATAATCTAAAACAAGACGTAGAATTAACAGCAGCCTGACTGAGACCAAGGCAGCCCAGCAGAGACTCCGCAGGTAGACATCAGACAAATTGTCCCAATTGGCACACCCCAACCTGCATTAAAAAAAAAGCCTCATACAGGAGAAATAATCCCAACTTTAACAGAAAGAACATCCACTCAGAGATCCCAGCTAAAATCACCATCTTGAAATTCAAATATAGATAAAGAAAATGGGAAGATACCAGCACAAAAAGGACAAATGCATCAAAGTCCAGAATTCCTCTCCTCCCCAGAGAGATCACAATGATTCACCAGCAAGACAACAAAACAGGTCAGAAAAGGATTGTCGTAAGTTGACGGAAGCAAGCTTCAGAAGACGGATAATGACAAACTTCTCTGAGCTAACAGAACATGTTCTAACACAATGCAAATAAACTAAGAACCTTGAAGAAAGATTAGACAAAATGCTACTAAGAATAAACAGCGTAGAGAAGAACATAAACACCTTGATGGAGCTGTAAAACAGCACCAGAATTTTGTGAAGCATTCACAAGTTTCAATAGCTGAATGGATCAAGCAGAAGAAAGGATATCAGAAATTGAAGATTAATTCAACTAAATAAAAATAGAAGGTAAGAAAAGAGAGAGAGAAAAAAAGAAATGAACAAAGCCTCCAAGAAACCTGGGATTGTGTGAAAAGACACTTGATCGGTGTACCTGAAGAGAATGGGAAAAATGAATCCAAGCTTGAAAGCACTCTTCAGGATATTATCCAGGAGAACTTCCCAACATAGCAATGTAGGCCAACCTTCAAATACAGGAAATACAAAGAACACCACAGAGATACTCCTCAAGAAGAGCAACCCCAAGACATATAATCATCAGATTCACCAGAGTTCAAATGAGGGAAAAAATGCTTAGGGTAGCCAGAGAGAAAGGTAGGGTCACCCATAAAGGAAAGCCCATCAGACTAACAGCAGATCTCTTGGCAGAAATCCTACAAGCCAGAAGAGAATGGGGGCCAATACTCAATATCCTTAAAGAAAAGAACGTTCAACCCAGAATTTCATAGGCAGCCAAACTAAGCTTTATAAGTGAAAGATAAATAAAACACTATATGAACAAGCAATTACTGAGAGATTTCGTTACCTCCAGACCTGCCTTACAACAGCTCCTGAAGGAAGCGCTAAACACAGAAAAAAACATCCATTACCAACCACTGCAAAAACAAACCAAATGGTAAAGACCAACAAGGGAAAGAGGAAACTGCGTCAAAAAAACGGGCAAGACAGACAACCAGTAACAAAATGGCAGAATCAAATTCACACATAACAATATTAACGTTAAATGTAAATGGTGTAAAGGCCCCAACCAAAGACACAGACTGGAAAACTAGGTAAAAAGACAAGACCCATCTGAGTGCTGTATTCAGGAGACCCATCTCACACACGAAGACACACAAAGACTCAAAATAAAGGGATGGGAGAAGATCTACCAAACAAATGGAGAGCAAAAATTAGCAGGGGTTGCAATTCTAGTCTCTGATAAAATGGACGTTAAACCAACAATGATCAAAAGGGACAAAGAAGGACATTACATAATGGTGAAATGATCAATACAACAAGAAGAGCTAACTATCCTAAATATATGTTCACCCAATACAGGAGCACCCAGATGCATAAAGCAACTTCTTAATGACCTACAAAGAGACTTAGACTCTCGCACAATAATAGTGGAGACTTTAACACTCCAATGTCCATATTAGACAGATCAATGAGCCAGAAAATCAACAAGGATATCCAGGACTTGAACGTAAAACTGGAACAAGCAGACCTAATAGACATCTACAGAACTCTCCATCCCAAAGCCACAGAATATACATTCTTCTCAGCACCACATCGCACTTACTCTAAAATTGACCACATAATTGGAAGTAAATCACTTCTCAGCAAATGCAAACAACAACAACAACAACAACAAAACGGAAATCATAACAAACAGTCTCTCAGATTAAATCTCAGGATTAAGAAACTAACTTAAAACTGCACAACTTCATGGAAACTGAACAACTGGCTCCTGAATATCGACTGGATAAACAATGAAATGAAGGCAGAAATAAAGATGTTCTTCAAAACCAATGAGAATGAGGACACAACATATGAGAATATCTGCCACACATTCAAAGCAATGCCTAGAGGGAAATTTAAGCAATAAATGCCCATATGAGAAGCGAGAAATGATCTAAAGTCGACACCCCGTTGTCAGAATTGAAAGACCTAGAAAAGCAAGATAAAAAACTCAAAAACTAGCAGAAGACAAGAAATAACTAAGATCAGAGCAGAAATGAAGGAGACAGAGACACTAAAACCCTTGAAAAAATCAATAAATACAGAAGCTGGTTTTTTGAAAACATCAACAAAATAGGCCACTATACAGATTAATAATAAAGAAAAGAGAGAAGAATCAAATAGATGCATTATAAAGCAATACAAGGAGTATCACCATTGATCCCACGGAAATACAAACTACCATCAGCGATTACTACAAACAGTTATATGCACAGAAATCAGTAAACCTGCAAGAAATGGATAAATTCCTTGACACTTGCGCCCTCCCAAGACTAAATCAAGAAGAAATTGAAACCCTGAATAGACCAATAACAAGAGCTGAAGTTGAGGCAGCAATTAATAGCCTACCAACAAAAAAAATTCCAGGTCCAGACGGGTTCACAGCTGAATTCTACCAGATGTACAAAGAGGAACTGGTACCATTTGTTCTAAATCTATTCCAAACAATATAAAAAGAAAGAATCCTCCCGAACTCATTTTATGAGACCAAAATCATCCTTATAACAAAACCCGGCAGAGACTCAACAAAAAAAAAACTTCAGGCCAATTTCCATGATGAACCTAGATTCAAAAATCTTCAATAAAATACTGGCAAACTGATTGCAACAGCACAACAGAAATCTTTTCCATCAAGATCAAGTAGGCTTCATCCAGGTGATGCAAGGTTGGTTCAACATATGCAAGTCCATAAATGTAATCCACAACATAAATAGAACCAAAGACATGGTTATCTCAATAGATGCAGAGAAGGCCTTCGACATAATTCAACAGCGCTTTGTGCTAAAAACTATCAATAAACTAGGTATCAATGGAACATATCACAAAATAATAAAACGTATTTATGAAAAACCCACTGCCAATATACTGAATATGCAAAATCTGGAAGCATTCCCTTTGAAATCTGGCACTAGATAAGGCTGAGCCCTCTTACCACTCCTATTCAATATAGTATAGGAAATGTTAGAGCAGTCAGGTAAGAAAACAGAATAAAAGGTATTCAATTAATAAAGGAGAAAGTCAAATTGTATCTATTTGCAGATGACATGATTGTATATTTAGAAGACCCTATCATCTCAGCCCAGACTCTGCTTAAACCGATAAGCAATTTTGGCAAAGTCTCAGGATACAAAATCAATGTGAAGAAATCACAAGCATTCCTATGTATCAATAACAGACAAAGAGAGCCAAATAAAGAGTGACTGCCATCACAATTGTTAAAAGAAGAATAAAATACCTAGGAATACATCTAACAAAGGATGTAAAGGACCTCTTCAAGAAGAACTACAAACCACTGCTCAAGGAAATAAGAAAAGGCAAAAACAGATGGATAAAACTTCCATGCTCATGGTTAGGAATGATCAATATCTTGAAAATGGCCATAATTGCCCAAAGTAGTTTATAGATTTAATGTTATCCCATCAAATTATCAATGACTTTCTTCACAGAACTGGAAAAAAAAAAAAAAACACTTTAAACTTCATATGGAACCAAAAAAGAGCCTGCATAGCAAAGACAATCAAAAAGAACAAAGCTGGTGGCATCATGCTGCCAGACTTCAAGCTATACTACAAAGCAACAGTAATCAAAACGGCATGGTACTGGTGTCAAAACAGAGACACAGACCAATGGAACAGAACAGAGGCCTCTGTAGCAACACCACACGTCTACAACCATCTAATCTTTGACAAATCTAAGAAAAGCAATGGTGAAAGAATCCCCTGTGTAATAAAAAGTGTTGGGAAAATTGGCTAGCAATGTGCAGAAAGTAGAAACTGGACCCCTTCCTGACACCTTACACTAAAATTAACTCCAGATGCATTAAGGACGTAAATATAAGACCTAACACCATAAAAACCCTAGAAGAAAACCTATGCAAAACCATCAAGGACATAGGCAAAGGCAAGGACCTCATGAATAAAATACCAAAATCAGTGGTCACAAAAGCCAAAATAGACAAATGGGATCTAATTAAACTCCAGAGTTTCATTACAGCAAAAGAAACAATTATTAGAGCGAACTGGCAACCAACAGATTGTGAAAAAATGTTTGAAATCTACCCATCTGACAAAGGGCTAATATGCAGAATCTACAAAAACTAAAACAGATTTACAAGAAAAAATAAAACAAACCCATGGAAAAGTAGGTGAAGGATATGAATAGATACTTTTCAAAAGAGGACATAAATGAAGCCAACAAACATTAAAAAATGTTCATCATCACTGGTAATTAGATGAATGCAAATCAAAACCACATTGAGATACCATCTCACGCCAGTTAGAATGGCAATCACAAAAAATCTGGAGACAGCAGAGGCCAGAGAGGATGTGGAGAAATAGTAAATAGAAAATCCCTTCATGTAGAACTTTTACACTGTTGGTGGGAGTGTAAACTAGCTCAACCATTGTGGAAGACAGTTTGGCGATTCCTCAAAAATCTAGAAATAGAAGTTCTATTTGACCCAGCAATTCCATTACTGGGTATATACCCAAATGACCATAAATCATTGTACTATAAAGACACATACCCATGTGTGTTTATTGTGGCACTTCTTACAATAGCAAAGACCAGGAACCAACCAAAATGTCCTTTCAAAAACCACATGATAATCTCAATTGATGCAGAGAAGGCCTTTGACAAAATCCAACAGCCCTTTATGCTAAAAACCCTCAAGAAACTAGGTATTGATGGAACGTATCTCAAAATGATAAAAGCTATTTACGAAAAACCAACAGCCAATATCATACTGAATGGGCAAAAACTAGAAGCATTCCCTTTGAAATCTGGCACT